>MU284102.1:0-280376 GCA_022478815.1 Daldinia bambusicola | reverse complement strand
GAATGATAGTGTCCAATTTGAATGGTCCTCTTGGGTAGAATTATTTAAGTGGGGTTTGGAATGATTCCCTAAACCTACATTCTGCCGGTATGGTATGTAAGCTCCGCTCTCTGTATGCTGTTGTTGGCTTAACGCGGGCACTAGCAGCTTGACGTCAATGTAGCTCCGGAAACTTCGTTGGAGATAGTTGTGGAACATAGCCCAACTAACCTTCGAAACGGCTAGAAATCCGACCGAGTAAAGAAGGCGTATTTGGATTTCATGTAGTTAGCTCCGAATTAATTAAGTCTGAACATTTAATCGCCGTAGGGTTTAAGATGCGCTCGTCGTCGGCTTTAGCTGGAGTTATGTTTGCGGAGTAGGAAACGAGGAGTAGAAGGGCCAACTGCTGCTATTTAGGATATAGGAGATGCTTAATAATTTCACATGAAATATTATTCTTTGGACTAACCGTTCTCTGGTCGCCAAATATCTAGAAGCTTCAAATGTTAAAGCGAAACAGGAATTAGGATAGATAATTTGTCATGTGTGCATGTCTTACCTGATATCTTCGCGCCACATCAGAAGGGGCGGAGCGTTAGTATTAGGAGCGATAATACTATTTACTTGGGGTACATCCATGATGAGTGAAATCTAGGCCTCCTAGTTCTTCAGCGGATGGTTTATGCTTTCGTAACGATTTCTAACTTGTTTCTATGAAAACTTCGCACTTGGCAGCAAAGATGCTACAAGATTATTAACTATATGCTTGACAAAAAAAAAAAAAAAAAAAAAAAAAAAAAAACCGCTAAATCAGATATTACGATATTACCCTCGTATATGTCGCTCGCTTATATGATGCATGAACCCACCGCCTATCCAATTCAATCGCTCGCAAAATATGTACTATGCCACCTTATGATCTCGTCTTCTCAACGACACTCTTCCACCGTGTTCTGACTATCCTTAGTAAAAGCCATGCAACAAGTCGGTATACAACGATTGTCGCTGCTAACGCGCCGATGTTGACTATGGGGTCAACATTCAGCTTGTAAAGATCCAGAACCTGCTCGCCCGTCTCGATTGTGCATCGGCCATCGGGTAGCCTTTGAGTGTCATCGCACGTGAATTTGACACCCCGCAGTGTATACGGCGCCAAGGCTGCCGTCGCATACTTCAGCGGGCTGATATAGTTGAAGATCTTGAAAAGCTCCGGCATGTTGATCGACATGATACCCGCCATGATCTGGGCGACTGAAAGCAGGATGGAAATTAGGTTGACAGCGAAACCGGTGTGATTGAACAGCGTATTGAACATGATACCCAGACTCTCACCGCACGACACCACTCCAAAGCAGCTGAACACCCATACGAAGTACATCTCCGCAGTGCGGGGGAAACCCACAGCAAAATCGGTTAGGATACCGAAGAGCAGACAAGCTAGAATCTCGAAAGGCACCTCGAGGAGCGTGTACGTCGTTAGGAAAGCTTCGACGCTGTACACGGCGTCGTCGTCCTCGCGGTAGAATACTTCTCGCTCGGCCGGATACACCGCGACGTTCTGGAGCATGCCGACGAAGTAGAACGCGCCTATTTCCTGTATGAATCCCACGCGGTTCTGCACGCTGTAGTAGTCGTTATGCAGCGGCGCGAAGAACAACGTTAGGACGATGGCTAAGCCTAGAACTTGCATTGTACGTGCCAAGATAAGGGGCGGCTGTCGCCGGAGGTTGATGGTTGCGCGGTGTAATAGGAGTGGGAACGCCGTTATGAAGGACGCGCGCTTATGGACAAGGGCTCCTAGTTCGGCCGGCGTTGCTAAGGCGTTTTTATGCAATGAACGACGAGGTGCTGGATTTGAGAGGCGTCTTTCAAGCGCTCCATCTGACTCGGTGACAACTTCTTGGACCGGTTCACCTCCTTCTTCCGAATCAACTGGCTCGTCGTCTTTGGCGCTCTCGGAACTAGTAGGTCGCCCAGTACTCGTCCCCTTTTCATTTTCTGTGTTTCTATCCGATTCTTCGGCCTCGCTGATGTTCGAAAGCCGGGGGTTAGTCTGCAGCGCCGATGGGTATTTCCCTTTCGCCACCATATCCCACGATTCAATAAGCTTTCGGACCTTTTCTCGGCTTTCCGCCTCTCGGTTCGCCTCTTGTAAGTCAATAGTAATGAGGTCGAGCGCAAAATCAGCTGGGTTTGTATGTTGAGGACATTGGTAGCCGAGCTTGCTGAAATAAGGCAGCATGTCCTTCGCTGAGCCAGCATAGGCAGGAGAACCACCTCTAGCAAGCAAGAGCACATTCCCGAAATGGTTGAAGATGTCAGATCTAGCTTGGTGTATAGTGAGAATGAGTGTGCGACCCTCTCTAGCCAAACCTTGAAGCACTTCCAAGATACTGTTCGCTGTAAATGCATCCAATCCACTCGTCGGCTCGTCTAGTAATAGTACTCGAGGATCAGTGAGAATCTGGACTGCTATACTGACTCGACGCTTCTCTCCTCCCGAGATACCCTTTACGAGCTCGTTACCAACCAAGTTGTCAGCGCAGTCTTTCAGACCCATCTTAACTAGAATCTCCTCGGCTCGCTGATATTTTTCCGATTTACTCATCCACGAGGGAAGACGAAGACCAGCTGCGAAACGTAGAGTCTCGCGGACCGTGAGAGATGGGAGCAACCCGTCGTCGTCTTGGCAGACGTACGACACAACCGATCGTATTACCGAATCTGATGGGACAGCGTCATTGAAAGACAGTTTTCCTGATGGTCGATATCTGGTCCCAACTGTATTGTGCAAACGCAAAGCCATAGCGTTAAGCAAACTTGTCTTTCCCGACCCGGACGGTCCCATTATCACGTTAAGCGTCCCAGCGTGGAAGGTTGCCGTAACAGGATTAAGGATTGTCTTGGTTGGCAACTTCTTCCCAGTTATCGATCGTTTATCCAACGCCAAAGAGAATTCATCCAAGCCAACGTCTATAGCCCGCACTTCATGAATTGACCTCGCCATCATCTTTTCTTTTCCAGCCGAGAGGTCTGTATCGGATACTCGAGCTCGTGCAATTGTCATCTCTACCTTTAGGAAGGCCAATCCGACCCAAGACGTGATTAAGAAGAGAACGGCGAAGGCCAGTAGAACAATGATCGGTCTCGCGACCCAGTTTCGTGGAAATCCGAGGTTCTCCATGATATATCTTCCGGTGAATTGGTTACAGGCTGGATTAGACTCACCGCCGGGTAAGGGGCAATCGTAGAAGCTATCCTCGAACTCGTTGCCACAAAGAGCCCCAAATGCATAATACTATCAGATATTAGCAAAAATCCTCACGACGATAGATATATCATCAACTTACAGTATATGTGATATACTTCGTCCACCTTACATAAACCGGCATAGTGTTACTTTGTATAAAGTAGCCACAGGCCATGCTTTGCAAGGTATACGCAAGGTTGGCGATCAGACTAGCTCCGGGGAAGTGCCTCACAGCGGCAACGGCCGTCATAGCCAACGTGACGGCGATGTAATGATTAAGAAGGATTATAGAGAAAAATGTGAAGAACTTGGACGCATCCGGGTCGAAGCCCACCATAAAGTAAAAGATGACGCTGTACAAAAACGGAACGGGTATATCTTCGGTAAGCAGACGCGCTAGTCGACGAGATAAGACGAAAGGAAGAGCGGTCACACAGCCTTCGCTGTTCTCGCGGTCGAACGTTGGGATGTCCAACGTTAAGCGGAAAATCTCAAATGTTAAAAACAGATAGCCTTGTAGACCGACTGAGATATACAATGCGGCCTGCCTCGATCGGATGCCGGGTTGATCTCGGGAAAGGTTGAAGAAGATGTACCCCGTGATGATTCCCATGAGAATCGCCTCCAGTATAGAACCGGCCATCCCCATCGGGTCTCTGTAGGTCACTTTCAGTGCCCTGTCTGTTAGTACTCGGAGCTGACGGAAGAAGTTTGCATGCTGCCCTATCCTCGGTCGTTTTGGTTGGTCCTTTGACTCGACACCCTTCTCAGACGAAGACGTCGGGAAAAGCCTTTGCGACTCCTCGTTCCAAGCTGCCTTCAGACGCTCGACCCTATCGGTACTCTCTTCCTCAAGCTCAGGAGACCGGTTATCAATGGCAGCTTGATCGATCAGGTATTCGGCGGGGTTAACGAAGGCAGGGAGTTGGAACCCGAGGTCGGAAAACCATGGGATACACTCTTTCATTGTGCCAGAGTAAACGGGACTTCCCTTAGACAAGATCACGAGATTATCGAAGAGATCCCATATCTCGGAGCGCGGTTGGTGGATGGTGGTGATGATAGTCCTGCCCTTATTCGCCAGGGCCTTAAGAGTCCTGACAAGCTGGTAAGCGCTCGTCGCATCTAGCCCGGTAGTCGGCTCGTCCAAGAAGAGAATCGATGGGTTCGCCAGGAGTTGCACGCCGATGCTCACTCTTCGCTTTTCTCCGCCGCTGCATCCTCGATGTTGGCTGTTACCGATCCTGGTGTTCGCACAATCCTTCAGCCCCAATTCGAGGATGACCTCTTCCACGATGCGCATGCGCTCTTCCTTCGTAGTCGGCGGCGGTAATCTCAAGTCGGCCGAATATTGCAGCGTTTCTCGTACCGTTAAAGTTGGTAGCAGTATGTCCTGTTGCATTACATATGCGTGTCTTACAGAATGCACCCCTTGCTGTCCATTGAACGTGGTGGTTCCACTTTGCGAAAGCCGAGAGCTGAACATACGTTCCGCCACCGTGTTCAACAGAGTCGTCTTTCCGGAGCCGCTGCCACCAAGAATCGCCGTTAAAGTACCGGGCTTCAAGGAGGCGTTCACTGAACTGAGGAGAGATTTAGTCGTCGGGCCGCTATGGCCTTTCCCAAAGGATTTCAATAAATCGGGATAAGTAGCGGGATCCCATATCGAAGGCGACGTATCGACAGTGACGGATAGATTTCGTATTTGAACCTCGACGGCCTCAACGTCGTCTAAAGATAACTGGCCGACTGCCGGCACCGATCTTCGCCGGCTTTGGTCCGGTCGTCCAAGATCCATTGACGTAGAATCAGAGCTCGGAGGCTCGTTTGCGCCGATATCGATGGTAACAGGTTTCTCGCCATTTGGTTCGTCGTGACTATTTGAACTCGTTGTGTTTAAGTTTGAAGAGGCCATAGCTGGAACACCCCTCCTATGTCTGATTGTTATTAGTGGCTAGAGCTATCAAATGAGTGATAGATAGACTTACACCTATCCAAAAATAAGAAACCTCGAGCAAAGCTCGAGCGGTTACGATGACATTCCCAACACTAAACCACTTGTCTCTTCTCTACTGTGTTGTGTATGTGTAGGCAGGTATGTTGTCTGTTTGTGCCAAACAGATGCGAACCGTAAAAAGAACAGAAAAGATCCAACGTCCAACATCCAACATCCAACACCCAAAATATCAGAATGACGAGATCTCAAAGACCTGGTCGCCCCCTCGAAAAAAAGCTTACCGAGATACTGTACCCATACATAGTAAAATGTAAGATGCAACATCAAAGCTGACTAGGATTAATCCCACGCGAGCCCAGCGAACCACGTTATCCTTGCCCATGGTCCTTAATTGGAACCAAGGATAGCTGCAATCTGCAACCGACTGCGACCAAGCATAGAAACAAATATCCTTCTAGCGGGCTCTAGACCTTGCGTAGTTCTGCGTAGTATCGTTAGCGAACCACACTCGCCCCCCCAGAATTCTCTCTTTTGGGACCGGCTTAGAAGACATATTAACCTACCGAACAAAAATCATAAATTATATATCGCTTAAAAATCTAAGCGACCGAATACGTAGTCACTAATACTAGCAACCCATCTGTCTATGCCCGACCTGTAATAGTAAGTAAACTTGGCGAGATGATAGTCCATTACTGTAAGGTACCTACCTCGTCTCCAGACCCCAGGTGTACCTCGTACTAACATTCTCATTGCCGGTCGACCCCACATCTTCCGATGGTCGATTTTTCTACTTGTAGCTTTTACAATGCCTTGGCAGAACTCTACGGACTACCATATCCCCCTAGGTAGGTAGTCATATACTACTTACTATGTATAACGAACGATGCGAATATACAACTTACCTACTCTATCCTTACCTTACGCCACGTGCTTTGAACCGGAGAATAGGAGTATCTAACATATAAGACGGTTCAACGGCGTGAAACCCTTGGTCTACTTATAATACATACCTAGGCTGCAATACAAGATATTACATAGATGTTTCTAAGCGAAGGTGGCTTTGAAGTGGGACATAGTGTTTCCCTATTAGGATGGATTTTGGAGAGAACGGCGTCTAGTCCAGGGAACAACATTACGCAATGCTACCTACTAATTCAGCTCAGCCCAATCCGAGTGCCAGGTTGGGGAGAACAATTCTTCGTACCCAAAGCTGCTAACCTAAGGTGGTCCTGCATCGCGCCTCGGTTAGATGCTAGATGGATTGACAGCGCGCCTAGTCCCGTCGATGGGGACGGCTCGTTAAGCGAGCTTAAAGGCGTGCCGTTTCCGTAGAGCTGGTACCTACACATAGGTATATATAGTATATGCCTTATATTCTTAATATAGATAAGTATTATCCCCTTATCCCCTTAAACATGTGTAAAGTATATATCATGTTATATGTACACAGTAATAGAGTTGGAACTCGTTAAAAGGGGAGAATACTAGCACTACCACATCACAACCACGACAACACCACGACGATTATCAGATGATAAAAAAGATTTGACAAGATCTCTGTGGCGCATGCGTTGGAAGTAAGCTGGATTCGGCAAGGTCGCGTTCGGAAACGAAGCGTTCCGTTTCGCTTGCGTAGCCGGGATTACATTTTCGGTCTAGACTCGTAAGCTGTCAAAGTCCCAAGTTCAAACCAAGTCCCTTTTTCACCATTCGGTGGCGTTTCCCCTGGTCGTACAATAGGTCGTACAATACGGGAGCTGGGTGCGCACATGGCCGCCACTTTTTCGGTTCTGGGGATTCTCACATTATCGATATCTGGTAGTTTTAGGTTACAAGAATAGCCGAGATTTCCATGCTGCCATATCAATACCAACCATGGAGTTGGAAAATACACCGACGTGATTTGAAGGAGCGAGTATTCAATATACACCGCACTGCACCGCGCCGCACCGCATCGCGTACGATTTACGTCGCATAAAACACACTCGGCGGTTCCCCACATCGAGCAAAGAACGGGAAATGAAATAAGGAGTATCGCTTGGCGATCTCGGCTCCAGTCATCTTTGCTTCGAAGCTAGGTGTTTAGGTACCTACTTAGTACGAGACATTTGCCATCTAAAAATACCAACTCAAATAATTAAAGTCCAAGCAACAGCCGATAGTTAGATGCAATACATGAGGATGAAAATCGAGCACGGGGCGAGGTCAACTAATTCAGTAAAAACCAACAGTTCTAATTTGATAGGTCCCTACCTAGAGGCAAGCATCTACATTTGCTTGTCAGTTGGGGGGAACTCTTGTTGTGGAAGCTCGTCGCTATGTAGCAAGTAATGCCCCGAATAGTGATCGAGGGCGGTTGGCAAAGGTTCAAAACTATCATGATCCATCAGTCTGTCAGCACACCTATATAAGAAGGCTTGCTATGTATCAAGTAGGTATCGCCGCATGTAATAGACCAGTCAGTAGGCGTAGAATAGAATCAACATTCGTGGAATAAAAAAACGGGTCTATGTAACAGCGAGACTTGTCAGATGAGAACACAAACAACTTTCCAAGCATTCGGCTGCTTTGCTTTGTACTCTTCTCTAGAAACCCAGAAAGGACACCGGGCCAAGGAGGTGGTGGCACAAATCCAAAAGCCATTGGACAAAGTGATCAGGGTTCTCCGCGTCAGATGCATTCCTCTCCAATAATGCGCCGGCACCTAACCTTCGGAGCACCTCATTTGGCGTGGTAATGTGGCACCTAATACCGAATCGAACAGAAAATAGAAATTGTAAAAAAAATCAAAAAAAAAAAAATCTACGGACCGTCTACTAAGTTATAACTATCTCGTAACCGAATCAAATACTAGGGGTCTCGGAAACTCCTAAAACTCCATATAAGCTCGCTCGCGAGACATGCGGTATCATCAAGTCATCATAACAATCAATCATCATCGTCGCTCAACTCGTTGAGGATCATATCGTCACCTTACCCCAATCCCTTTATAACTGAGCTGAGCTGAACTGAGCTGAGCTCATTAGGACCAACTTCGGTCCCCGCACAGCTCCTAGCTTAGGCGAATCTCTTCTCGACAATAGCCGTACCGACCGGCTTACCGGTCACGAATCCGCCATTTAAACCTCCGTGCTCAAAGACCTTTTGGCCTCTGAGCCAAGTTTCTTTGACGCGGCCCGCGAATTTGTGTCCCTCCCACGGCGAGCAGCGGTTCTTCCAATGCATGCCGGCCGAGTGTAATACCCACTCCTCGGTATCGTCGAATACGCAAATATCCGCATCCATACCGACCTTGAGAGCACCCTTGCGATGCGATAGTCCGACTTGCTTAGCCGTGGCTGCACAGCATAGTCGCACGATGTCGGTGATAGTAGGAGCTGATTTGCTCCCCGCTGCCGCTCGCTTCTTGGCGGATGTGTAAAGGATGGGCAACCCAAGTCCGACCGACGAGATGCCACCCCATGCCGCAAAGAAATCTCCTACATCCTTTGCAACTCGCGTCGTATCGGCGGTTTTGTCTCCATTGGCATCAGCCAAGTCGGCCGTCATGTCAATACCTGAATCGGAATGATGCATTGGCGGGGCTTCGATGGTTTGGAGGTAAGGCGGAAGGAGCTTGAGCTCGGGAGTGCAGGGCGAATGATCAGAGACAATGGTTTTAATGCACGAGTCCGGTGCTGCGAGCTCTTCCCAAAGCCCGTCTTGGTTTAGCTGCTCGCGGATTGGTGGGCAGCATTTGTATCTGCAATCGCCATCTTCAACGCCCTCCGCCGCCAGACCTAGATAGTGGAAACAAGTCTCGGCAGTAATATCGACTCCGGACTTGCGAGCAGCCTTCAGGATCGGGATTGCTTGCGTTGCAGACAAGTGTACGATGTGTAGGTGTAGACCAGGAGCGAGGTGTGCGAGAGAGACGATCTGGTCGATGGCGTAAGTTTCGAAGGATGGGGGTCGCGACTCGAGGAACGTTTTATACGATTGCAAGTCGCCATGCGGTGCTAAAGGAGGCTCGGAGGCTTGTACGGCATCGCCAACCGAATCTGAGATCGGAGGGATCATTTCGGCGTGGAACATCAGGGTCGTCGGCGTACCATTCAGCGTCTTCATTGCAAGAGCAATGTCCGTCGATGAGATAGCAGGAAACTCTTCCACCTATCAACTGCTGTCAGCGATATACCCTGATAGTATTGGCTTTGGCTTTCTGCATGTCCAAACTTACACCTGACTCAATTAGGAAGCCTTTAAATCCGCGAACGCCCGCGTCTACTAAAGGAAGAAGCTCATCCGCGTTTCCAGGGATAACTCCCCCGTAAAACCCCACGTCGACCCAGCACTGGCCCTGGCTGGCGGCTAGCTTCTCCTTGAACCCCGCTAAAGTGGTGGTTGGAGGGATAGCATTAAGTGGCATGTCAATAACGGTGGTTACACCACCAGAAGCTGCTGCTCTGGTACCGGTGTTGAATCCTTCCCATTCTGTCCGGCCTGGTTCGTTAAGGTGCACGTGAGCATCCACAAGTCCGGGAATCAACAGCTTGGAGCCATAGTTGATATACGTTGTTGACGGTGGAAACGACGATCTCGGCAGGACAGTAGGTACAATCGCTTCTATCTTCCCGGTGACGGGCGAGATGGATATGGTAGCTGGTGTAAGTAAGAGTGCGTCGTCTGGTAGTGTGATAACCGCCCTCGTCGATACGAGGACAGTTAAGGGTCCGGCGGGTGTTCTAGAAGTGACGGTCATTATGTAAGATCGACCTGGTGAGTTTCTGATGCTACAAGACAAGCTAATATCTTAATAGAAGAGAAACGTCGAGTTGGTAGGCAAAAGATAAGGATGGACTAGCAACGAAAAGGAACAAAGCAGACAGATATCTGCACTTATCACAATGTCTTTGACTGCAGGCTGGTTGCCGAGTGATAAGACAAGGGTGATAAGGGAGACGAGATAAGGACGAAAGTACAGTATGCAGTGAAGAATTGAGAGAGTGTATCGCAGGTCAGCGGTGATAACGCTGCAGTGTATACGGATTGTACAATTGTACAATTGTACGATGGTGATAACTGGAGTGAAAGTAAAATGATAGCCCGGAGAAGACAGGACCTACTGATGAGAAGCGTACTACGTTGCGGATATATGACGAGAAGATTGGGAGAGAGCCGAGAAAAGCGAAGGGAGAAAGGCAAATTGGAAGATGGATACGATCGAGTAAGCGAAGTCACGCTTTCAACCTACGGTGTTTCGGCTTCTACTCAGGAACTAGGCAAAGGCCAGCCGCCAGTCAGCAGCGATACCGCTACGAAGGCCACCTAGTAGTTCGGCTGACTCTAGTACGATATTGCGAGCGGTGAACCCGTTTGTGTAAGCTGTGGACTAGCTGTGGACTGTGGTGGACTGTGGTGGACTATGGTAGACTACGGTAGACTACGGTAGAGTGCGGTAGAGTGCGGTGGGCTACCATAGTATAGGGTTAGCCTCGGTAAAGGGGGGGTGAATAGCGGTATCTAAAACACTGATGAGTGTTAGGTATTTCTCAAGACTAATTCAAAACTACTCGAGGATAGGGAAGAGCCGGGCTAGGTTTGCGGACAAGGCCCTGATTCAGAAGGGCGTAACCGCCTAAGAAGATAGGTCGAGAACATCACGGGAATGGTAGTCTGGGAGATAAGAGAAAGACGGGAAGTGGCTTAAAGTGGGTGTGGATAAAGATATGTTGTAAGAGGGTACGTCGAGTAGGATGTATGTACACTAATAAGATGATAATAGATGATAAGAGCAGACAGAAAGGATGAGAGAAGGAAAAAAAAAAAAAAGAAAGAAAAAAAAAAGAGGAATTGTCGGAACTCCCGAAATGGACAATGGTTGTTATCGGTGGCCTTTGATTGGCTAATAACTCCTTAGCCCAGGAGAGAGAGGCTATGACTTGCATTAGTTCGATGTTCTATTCTCTCTTTCCCTTTTTCTGACCAGGGGGGTGGATTTGACTTGACTTGCTTGACTGACTTTAGCCAATACCTAGCGAGGTTTATCTTAGGAAGTCGTAATCAGATCGATATCGGACCTTACTGGGACTGGCATCAAAAACCGTTTTTTTTTTTCTGAAGCGGGAATTGAACTGTTTGATAGGTGACACATCACCCACCTGTCTTAACCTTTTTTTTTTATCTTTCACCTAACCTTAAGTTAGGTACGTATTTCAATCCCACTTCAAGGTCCACGATAGATAAAATAAAGTCAATGGCAAAATATCATATATCAAATAGTAAATCTCTTTCGCCATACATTATGATAAACATTACATATGCACGCCCAGAGAGTTGTTCCAGACTTTGTTCCATTACATACCTTATCTGTACAGATCTCTTGTCTTGACGTCCGTGTTACGTCGATGCGCCCCAACAGGACGGACAGTGTGGACCATACTATCGGAAATCCGAACCATAAGTTTTTATCGAGCAATCGTTTCTCGATAAATTCGAGTAAACTTCGAGTCGAGTCGTCACTCAATTGATTGTCCACGAATGGCTTCATTTCACCATCGCATTTGGGCCAAGTTCCCCATTCAGCTGTTATCGCTACGCGCCGGGCCTCGAATATTCATCAAGTAATTGTATGGTAATATTTTCGGTAGTCTTCGGCGACGAAGGGTCTCGACTTTCGACTTTCCCATCTCATCACAGGGTAGAATTGCCCATGATCACCCTTCCAACTCACCAACTCACCAACTCACCAACCCACCGGCTTACCATCTTACCAACTCATCAAAGCTCCACTTCCCGATTACTATGTACTAGCTGGAATAGCCTTTTCGGTGGTTGCCGTCTGGTTGTCTTGAACCAATCCAGGCAAACATCATCCTTTACGCAGCCCGCGATCATCTATCTAATAGGCGTAGTTAGTAATAGGTGTGGAGTTTTAAGCTTCACAACTCTACCCACATACTACGGAAGCAGTCAGGAGATTGGCCCACGTCCACAAGCCGGGGATGTCACGCCTAAAAGAGTTTTTCTACTTGACTAGGCGCTTCCGTCTCATCGACTTCACGAGTAACCAGGGGTAAAATTTCGATCATCCCGTCGGCTAACTGCGAAGCTACTCCGCGCCGGGCCCGAACTACCGGAATCATGACTTTGTGCTCATACCTAATATCTATGGGATTCTTTTGATAAAGAAGTCCTCTTTTTAAGAATGCTGACCCGCTAATTTAGACGGTGCTGCGCGTCTATTCTCGCTACGCCACCCTAAAATCACGTCGTGTTCATAGCATCCCGGTAGTCAGCTAGATTAGTGGCTAGGTACTTCGTGGAGCATCAAGAAGAGATCCTCGTAAGTCTCGGATTCACCAATAATTGGCGATTGATGTAGCAATATAATATCCAGAAACTTCCTGCGGGCAGTATGAACCTACATACGCCAATGCTAAATCTGCTATTCAATATTAGGTATAGTTATCTACTGCGCTATGCTAAGTACCTAGGTGACCAATATGAAGGGTAGTATGTTCAGAGGGATGTAGTGGGTTTATACCCCTGTTCCCGTGGGCGCCGGAGTCACCAATGCCTATTAAGCATATACTAAATCATAAGAGCGAGCATCCTGTTACGAAGATCGCACATTGCCATTACAAGATTTTAACTATTCGGCGCCTTATTGATTTGATTGTTGGCTGGATGGAAAGTCTGGCCGATTCCAGTCGAAAGTATCAAGAAGGTCGAAACTGAAGTCCAACTGGGTTGATGAATCCCACTGAAATACTGCCAGAGGCTCGTATATGCTCGATGCTGCATTCAACGTTTGGTCGAGGACGCGTTGAATTACTGATTTGGCGTCGCTGCATAAGTCTCCATTTGGAGCTGACGGACTGACCCAGTCGAGAAATGCGACGAGGAGACTCAACTTCTGGATGATATTAGAGCGAGTGATTCCGGGGTCGCTATGGGGCCTCAAGTGAAGCGTGGGCTTCAGAAGCTCTAAGCAGAGAATGCCGCCGGCAGGAACAGCGTAAGCCATGACCTTGACATTTTCGTTAGAAGGCGGTAACGTCGGCATAACGCACGCATGTCAACTTACAAGCCATTCGCAGTCATTCCTAAAAAATGACATCCTATCTAAATGCAGATAATCTGTTCTACGTTAGTATTCAATGCATATACGCAATGTGTACTATTCATCTCAGTCTTATAGAATAGGATATATCCGGTACAAGGGTCTTCGACATACTACGATGTTGTTAGTCTGGGATGGATCGTTATGCGGTACAGTTTGGATTTGAACATACCAGGGTAAGGTCTGATTAACCAAGTCATAGCTGACTTTCAATAAATCGCCCTTGTCTTGATGGCCGAATCGAAGCAAAAGCCTTTCGATGAAGAACATATTCTGCAGATGTTCCAGTTGGATAAAAGCCCTTGTTGATAGATCATTTGAAGGGATATCGTAGTTTTCAATATCGCGAGGGTCAAAATGTAACCACGGAGGAAACTCAGCGACCGCTGCAAGCTCACGAGTTCGAAGTTGGCTACTAGTCTTAGCTGATGCATACCTATAGGTAGCTGCGACAATAATTCCGGAAAGCCCACTCACAGAAGAGTTTCTATATGAAATGCATTCGGCGAACCGTTCTGTCTATGGTCGAGAGCGATCTTGAATATTTCCTCACGGATTATTGCGATGATCCCCCGGGCGCGAATATTTGTCGAAGGATACAATTCCCCGTCGGTATTCCAACCATTTTCGTCGAGGCGCGAAACAGCTTTCATGAAAGTTTCGTGATCGGCAAATAGTTCTTCATTGCTAATATCGAGCGGCAGAGGCGTCGACGAGTATCGAGAACTAATAAGCGGGGGGCGTCCAGTGAACGAGACAACTACCATGTCCATCGTGAACAAATGGTGGAAAAATCTCTTCTTGATCTCCGTCGCCAAGGATGCTTCATGTCGGTCTCTTTCTTCGAGAGCGTGGAAGCCTAGAAAAGTAAGCAATGCAATTGTTTCCGCGTGTGCTCTCCAAACAACTAAGTCTACAAGTTTAAGAGTTAGTAATAGGCGACTCTGGTATTCTAATATGATGGGTATAGTTAACGTGATGACTGCAGGCATAAGGCAACTTACCGGCGTCTCCGACGGACACTAAGACAATGAGAGTCAGTAACAAGTATTATGTTTAGTATAGACCTCGTTTCAGGGAGGAATGCGGCTGCAAGGTGAAAGAAGTAACACGTACTGGACTCCGTAACAGTGCATCTCTGGCTTAGACAGAGCATCATCGAGTTTCCAGATGAGAATTCTTTCGATAAAGTAAGGCAGAGGCGCATTATCTCTCTCGATAGGCGGAATCCACGATCAAACTCCGCGGAACGTTTCCCTTTCCAGAACTCGGTACTGGAACCGGGGACGAATTCCCAAAAGACGCATAGCACTCCTATTGACTCCCAGCGTATGTTCTTCCCCGAGAACTGGTCGAACCACTTCTCCGGGTCGGTTTCTTCGTCTGAGAACGGTCTCGAAGTATTGGCACAGATAATCCGAGCAAGCTCTTCTAATTTAGCTGTTGAGCGGTTTCTTGGGCTGAAATAATCTCCGAAGGCTTCGTATAGGGACCTGGATACTCGATTCGCGATAGATCGGATCCAGCCATCGCTTCCGAGATTGAATCGCATTCCTCTTCCTTGAGTCGGATCAGGTACATTGCGTAGCACTGTCAGAGCCATATCACGAACCCGAACAGACATATTGGTCTGAGTACCTTCGACAGGTACATGGTGAGCAAAACTGTCGGATTGGGTAGCGACACTGGCTGAACCCCGAAGAAGTGACAAGCTATTCTCGGTGTCTTCGTAAATGTTACAGTAGCTAGTCGGGCCAAGATAACCAGGCCTGGTGTGCCCCGAAACGGGAACATCCGGTGTTAAAGCCGGGCTATTTTGGGAATTCTGGAGACTTCCGCGCCGAGGAGACGGGAGCGGTGTAGAAGATGCCGGCGTAAGAAGTGGGCTCCGAGGTGTCGATATCCTGGAGCCCGACACGAGGTACACGCATTCGGCATCTTGCTTCCTCTTCTTGCACCGACTACAAACAGGTTGTGCATGATCGCAAGCAAGTTTACGTTTACGGCAAGGCTATTGTTTTAATTGATAAGCAGAAGGAACATCAAGAGACAATTGGCGTGTGCTACTTACATCACATGCTTGAGGTCGACCGTTACGGCGAAGAAGTAGTGGGGTGTTCGGACGCGCGTTCATTGAGAGACCGGGGGGATACAATTACGTATAAATGGAGTCTTCGAGAGTAATCCGAAGCCGTAAAGTAAAAGTTTGATTCCGATATGTATCAACACAGAATCTAGAATTTGAATGTCTACCTGTGAAGTGAAAAGACAAACACTAGATCGGCTTCGGCTTCGGCTTGACCTAGGAGAAATGAGCCAAATCCGTCAGGCTAACCCCACTGTTAAGCCTATGATTCGTCAAATCAGGGTCGCACGACAACTCACAAATGAACTCGGTTCTCGGTGCGATGTCTCGGCTTAGAAACCGAAACAAAACATAAAAGATGCCTAAGGTAGTGGACGGGGAATTTGAAGAAATATAAAGAAGGCTTGGGACTTCTGAGAATTAAATATATAAAACAGTAGATTCCTTCGCCCAGAAAGTGGAATTATCAATTAGATCATATACGAATTAACGGACCTTTATATTCCTTACCCACCTAGACTTACAGTCCATCGTATTGCCAATATTTACTTGAAGTTTGAACTTGTCCCTCTATAACAATAGACGTACCGGGCATAAAAGTTGCCAAAATGTCACACCAGTCAAAACTTTCGTCTTCTCCAAATGCAACAAGCCGAAGGCGATCGTCAATTGCCTCGGAGAAAACCCTAGTAGACACGCCAAGTCGGATACAAGATGCTACCGAAGAGAAATATCAAGAGAGCGAAAACTGTTAGTTATCTACTTCCAACTACTTTAACTACTTGACTCTTTCTGTTTGACCACGCTAACTTTCAACCCCTATGAAGGCCTCAAGTCATCCTCCTACGTCAAAGCTTCAGCTAGCAGCAGGTTGCTCCCCATGAAGATGGGTAAAGCTTTGGAGAAGGTCAAGCTGAAGTTACGGGAGAGCGACAGCAAATCCAAACCTCGGAGCAGACGGCCAGCGCGTGATGGGTATCCGGACAGCGCATTCATGTGGCGAGCATTAGTGGGTAAGTAATATCGCAGCGATATATCCTCAAGCGGCGACTAATTACCTAACTCTATAACAGAGACAAGGCTATAGACCTAGGAATTAGAGCCTTGGCGTTTTTCGTCTGAAGACTTTGGCTCAACCCACTTGATATTTCATTTTTATTATCGAATAATTAGCAAGCAGATCTTTGTGTGGGACTATATGCCATTAGGTCTTCTTACTCCCGGTTGCTCTGAAAAGGGAAATGGCAAATAATTTATGACTGGCGCTTTGGAGTATGGAAATTACGGGGAATAAGGGTATCGGATGTTGAGTATTAAGAGGGCTTACCTTGTACTCTCAGATATGTATATGGAGGGAAGTTTGAGACTGACTTATAAATTTTAACTTGAAATGCAATAATTGTTCTTGGTATAGTAGCTTAGAGTTCTGTGTGGGAGTATATTCTTAGATCATTCGGGACTACACTGGCTACCTATGTAAGTATAAACCAGAACGGTGGTTGGCGCATATTTACGAAGCCCAACGCAGTATGACGCACGAGGCGTCTATCCCTTTTTCGCTCGGGCCCTGCGTGTACGCAGGGAAGGGAATGGCGTACATCGAGATTAGCTTGTTGATAAGTAGAATCTTGTAGTATTTTGGCCCCGGAGCAGCTCTAGGGGTAGAGGGACAACTCGGCGCGGGAAAAGAGGGCGCTAGAACAGAGCGAGGTCGCACTTCCGAATTCCAAGTATATGATACCTTTAGTACTACACATGATGGACCAAGCTTTGTATTTCGTGAGCAAGAAGAGACGATAGTGGAACGGCTTAAGTAGGCTGCGCAGCGATATATCAAGACCGATGTCGTCACGGCTTATAAAGATCTAGGCACCTCCTATACGTGCCACCACATCCATCAATTGAGATTGATAGACTTGCTTAACACCACACGAACCCGTCTATTACGCCACCGTGCGAATGGTTAAAGGCTGAAACGGTCGGGTCCTGTCTTCAAAAGCAACGAGTAGGAGATATCTTTCAAGACTTATTAATTCTTCAGCGATGTTGGGCGGTCTGGAAGACCTGGTGTCTCACTCCAAAGTTTGCATATACTTACCGTATTATCCCATGTACTTGAATTGCCATGTAAATAGATTCCAAGATTCTAACTTGAAACTTTAACCTTTAAAGCTTAAACTACTTCCTTTAATATAGGAGATCTTGCGAGGCCTCACTTCCTCGGCTTAGGTGCTCGCATTAGGTACCGCAAAGATATCTCATAGGCTAAGCGCTGTTTGATGGCCACTTGCAGATTGAATGTAACCGTTAATTGCGCCATACTTTTATAGAACCAGGTAGTTCCTTGTAAGATATGCAATACTTTACGGGTACGTACCTAGGCTTAATGAGCGCACTCATGCATATGGTGTTATTACCTATGATTTTTACATATAGGTGCAACTCTGTTCAACATATAACTGCTTCAATCTTTGATGTAACGAAACACCAAGAACTAACTGACAAACCAGTTTGCGCGATTCCGGCCAGAGAACTGGTTGCTTAACGGTATATTGCTACGTTGTACCATCAATGATGGTCATCAGTAGCCAAATCATACTCGCGCAGCCGCTAACCTTCCTCATTCTATATAGCGTCCCTAGCATTCCTAACATTCCTGGGTAGCAAACCTAGCATTTAAGCATCCAATATGCAGGAACAAGCACGAGAGATCCGCCAATGCGAGGAGGCACAACAACCATAAAATTTACAGATCTGGTTGTGATCGGACCGGCTCCTCATTGCTTATCAACCTTAGGCAGGAGGATCTAACGGCACTTATTCGTGCAAACTTACAAACCGCTGATATTATATGGCGTAAAGTGGCATGGGTATATGCAATAACCTTACCTTCTCATTTATTAACTCCCGTAGGATTCGATACCCCGCGCTTCCCGAGATACATGATGGGGGTTAGGCGCGCACCGTATGCCGCGCAGGTCCATACCTAGGTAAGGTTAGGTAGACATCGTCTGATGTAACCGTGGGGACGAATATTAGGACGCCTGCTACGATAACTAGCGACGCCTAGGTGCAGTTTGCATGATGCAGTACCATACTGCGTATCCGGCCAGCACACCGGAACGCCAGGAATGGAAGGTTATTTCCACCTGGACGGGCACGAGAGCCGGTCATGACCATAGGGCAGGTCCAAGACATGTCTCTCCCTCTCGCTCCTACTTACCACTTGGAGGTTAATTCGACGCGTTTATCTTATCACCCCGGACGGATTCTTGTCCCCAGATTGTTTATCTTAACCATGGGGTCGTCAGGCGCATCATCACCCCTGGAATGGACTGATTGCTAGGGTAACTCTTTATGAAGTGAGGATATAATATAGGGAGCATATTACATTCGTTTGGTTTCCTTATTCACCGTCTTGCTCTTAGTAGCAAGGAACTTAAGTCGTCGCCATGCCTTCGTTCGGCTTGCATCCGTGTTCGATCGCTTTTATTATCTTGGCAACGGCCCTGGGCAGTGATGCCGCGGTCCCGGCTGCCGACATAGATCCTCTTTCGTACGTGGATCAATTGATTGGAAGTCGAAATGGAGGAAATATCTTCCCTGGTGCCACTATCCCTTACGGCATGGCGAAAGCTGTCGCAGACACTACCAGTGGAAGTAACCAGGGAGGGTTCACACTTGATGGGGCTCCTATCTCTGGCTTCTCGGCGCTGCACGACTCGGGAACTGGAGGTTCACCGTCCTTGGGGAATTTTCCACTCTTCCCGTACGCGAGCTGCCCAGGTGACGAAATTGATCGATGCGATTTCCCCAAGAAGACCCGTGCCGGTCATGGCCAGTTTGACCAGAGTAAAGTCGTGGCGCGCCCGGGGTATTTTGAGGTTACTCTTAATTCCGGAGTTAAAGCTGCCATGACCGCCAGTAAACATGCTGCACTGTTTCAATTCACTTTCCCTGCATCAGACGGGAACGCCTCGCATCCTCTCATCTTACAGGATTTAACAGACCTTTCCGACTCGCGCCAAGACAACGGCACCGTTTCTGTTGATGAGGAAACCGGAAGAATCACCGGAAGTGCCCTTTTCCAGTCCAGTTTCAGCCAGGGAAAATAGTGAGTCCCATTTGCAATTCTTTGCCTTGTATTCTAGCGTATTCAAAGGGTTCTCGACACTATTGTCTGGATCCGACTTATATCCTATCATATTCGAGGACTTTTTTAAATTCAAGATCTCAAGGTACTAATTCTGATCGACATAGTGTAGCTTACTTCTGTACCGATTTTTCGGGCCCTGAAATATTCGACAATGGCATTTTTGTAAATAGTAGGGCTACCACAGATGCCAAAAATTTGACAATTTCTAGATCAATCAACGGATATCCTCTTCCTGGAGGAGCTTTTGTTCGATTCGCGTCAACAGATACACCCGTCCTTGCTCGCGTAGGTTTGAGTTTCATAAGCTCCGAGCAGGCGTGCTCAAATGGCGAGGCCGAAATTCCGGACTACAAGTTCGATGAACTCGAGCAGGCTGCTGCCGATGCTTGGAGGCAGAAACTCAGTCCGATCACTATTACGCCAGGTGGGGTAGACGATAATCAGATCAAGAATTTCTACAGCGGTATTTATCGCACAATGGTGAACCCTCAGAACTACACCGGCGAGAATCCTGAATTCGACACAGGCGAGCCTTATTTCGATTCATTCTATTGGTAAGTTAAGAGTCATGCTTAGCTCACATCGTAATCGCTAACAAGGACAAGCCTCTGGGACAGCTTCCGGAGTCAAATCCCATTTCTCACCCTGATAGATCCAGACGCGGTTGCTGAGATGATACGCTCTTTGATTGATACATACAGATATGAGGGCTGGTTGCCAGATTGCCGTATGACTTTTTCCAAAGGCTACACGCAGGTTAGATTTTTCTCGTCGCTAAAATATGGACTAAACTAAAAGTTCACAGGGTGGCTCGAATGCCGATGTAGTCTTGGCAGATGGATATCTCAAAGGGATTAAAGCTGGTATTGATGTAAGCGCACACTCAAACCCTAAATGTTATCATATATCCGAACCACGTAATAACTTGATATTCTGGGGTAGTGGGACGTGGGATATGAGGCTGTCATAAAAGACGCTGAAGTTGAGCCATTCGATTGGTCCAGCCATGGACGTGGCGGCATTGACAGCTGGAAACGGCTAGGATATATTATAAGTCTACCCTCAACTCAATTTCTCCTTACTCTTAGCTAACATCCACCACCCTGTGCAAGACCTTGACTGGAAAGGCTTTGGAACTATGACCAGATCCATCTCTCGAACCCTGGAATACAGCTATAATGACTTTGTCATCGCGCAGATGGCACAACTAAGGAATAACAGTGCCGATACAGAGAAATATCTGCAGTCTAGCGATAATTGGAAGAACTTATACAAGGAAGATCAAACCTCCAAATTTGCCAACGGCCAAGATACCGGATTCAAAGGTTTCTACGCCCCTAAATATCTCAACGGTACCTGGGGTGAACAGGATCCTCTACTATGTAGTAATATCGACAACTCTAACACTGCCTGCTCTCTTCAAAACACGGCACACGAGACCTTTGAGAGCAGCATCTGGGAGTATGGCTTTTTCGTACCACACAACCAAGGCGACCTGATCACCCTCTACGGAGGCCCAGCCGAATACGTCCGCCGCCTTGATTTCTTGCATGATCAGAACATTACCTACATTGGAAACGAACCAGCATTCCTGACTGTATTCCAGTACCACTATGCTGGTCGGCCGGCTTTGTCAGCACGGCGTGCACATTTCTACATTCCGCGGTTCTTCGATACTACCCCTGAAGGTCTTCCAGGAAACGACGACAGTGGCGCAATGGGGTCATTTGTAGCTTTCTCCATGATGGGCTTATTCCCAAACCCTGGGCAAGACGTGTACCTCATAATCCCTCCATTCTTCGAGAGTGTGAATATTACGCATCCCCAAACCGGCAAAACGGCAACTATCCGCAACGTCAACTTCGATCCCTCCTACGAAGGCATCTACATCCAGAGCGCAACACTCGACGGAGAGGCATACACCAAGAACTGGATTGACCACAGCTTCTTCACCGAAGGCAAGGAACTTGTTCTTACGCTGGGGAAGAATGAAAGCTCCTGGGGCACAGCTGTTAAGGACCTGCCGCCAAGCTTGGGAGAGTATGTTGGGTTCAATGAGACTGTATCTAGAAGGAGAGGAGTGCCTAACATAGGTACAAGATACAACGCAGGCTTTAGCCAAGGCGGGCCAAGACTCAACTGAGAGTTTGGACCGAGTATACAAGGAGCTGTAAAAAGACAAGACAACTAATAGCAAATTTTATACTAGTTAACATACACATTCATATCTCTCACCTAACTAAAATTCGAATATAAGTGATAGTCATACGACTCTATAGCAAGATAAATGCAACTCAAAAGTGTATAAGTTTTTAACCTGCAAGGATGGTCTAGGGGGGGGAGCCCAAGGGGATGCTTGTAAGAAGGTCAAAGGACGACACCAAAGGCTATATCGAGTAACTATTATAACAAGTAGCTTTTTTTCTTTCAAGCTGAAGTTTCTCTTTAACTACCTATAACTAAAACAACTCTACCATGTCTTTTAGACATGGAAAACGAAAGACAGAGGGGATATGTCTCCTTAGAATGCAATATGACCTAGGCTTTGCCTTTTTTTTTTTTTTTTTTTTTTTTTTTTTACAACTCTTTGAATCACGTATTATCACGTAGTGTATATAAGTCGTAATTGCTAGTTGGTAATCACGACGTCGTTTGTATTGATACGTATATTTAAATTCGCTTAACTAACTTATCAAGGTACTGCTTCCCACAGTAACGGGTAGTTATATGATGTCTTGGACTAGGTTAGGTAGGTAAATACATATAAGGTACATAACAGAATCTTCCTTAAAATACACCTTGATAATAAACATTGCCAAAGCAAACTGTATGTGCCTAGAGAAGAGTAGTAAAATATGTAGGCAGGTATCTCGGGGGGTATGTACTCGCTAGAACTTTATTTGGCATCGTTGTAAGGATAACATGGTATAATATATCACTTCAGTCACTAAACAGCTGTATCTATCTAACTGGTACCTCATGAGAAAAGATAAGGAATGCCTGTTGTATTAGATAGATCAATCAATGATATCACCCGGGCGAGCACTATCAACAATACCGAAAAACTCCGAGTGTATCCCATTTGCTCGAATAATGACGTCCGTTTATGCTCAGTTGAAGTTTCTTGGCGTCACCTGCTTTGAGTTGTAGTCACAGCGTTTGCAACACTGGCCAAAATCCAACTCTACCAAACCAAGGAAAGACGAAATAGTGGTGATTTCCAAGACCTCCATGTCCACTATTGCAAAACACTTGGTTTTTGACTATTCTGAACGGTTAGATAGGAGGCACCATATGGAACTCTCTTTTCCATGGTTCTCGACTCCGGATTACGCCATAGATACTGTTAAGGAGGTGAGGTAGATGGTATAATTTGGGTTTACCGGGGAACCTCGGCTGGGGGAAATGGGTATAGCGACGGCTAACATCCTGCAAAACAGCCACTGACAATCGACGAAACACCCAGTGAGTGCTATGGCACCGTCGTTATCATCTTGCATGCACATCCCGTCTCGATCTTGTTGCTGGGTCATTATCCGGTGGGGGCACAACGAGCTTAATATTACCAGTCAAATAATAACCATCCCTCAAGACCCTTCCTACGTCCTATCCTCTCTCTCTTTACCAGCACAGCGATTTACAGCTCGACTGCATGCGCACCTACCAAAATGCATGAACCGCACCGGATGTAACCCTGCGTGCCGCGAGTCCTTCCAACGTTACCACTGGTTCATATCTGGGGGAAAAGCGGAAACGATCGTCTTTGTCCATTGGAACAAGAATTTTGGCACGGCGTTGGCTTGTCAAAAAAACTTGCACGTAGATCATCTCCGCAGTATGTAAGTTTCAGAAGGAGGTTTTTAGAAGCATATAGAAATGTTGGGGAAGGCGCCTCATTTTTATAATATGGACCATCTAGGCCCGATATCATAAGTAATCGTTGCAAAGCTATGAACGACATAAGATATATGGAGCGGGTCTTGGGTATAGACAGATATATCTGATTCGCGGTTAATTTCTCCTACGTTAATTTATTTCTAAACGAATATAATGAAGCTCTTATTCATAAGGGAGGTATATTGTAATTACTTGAGTAAGTAGCCCTTTACAAGATAACTTTACCCAAACACGCTACATATGAGACTCTTATACTGTTAATCCACATTGACCTATAGGTACGTATTGACTACCTGGTATTGAAGTATATCGAGATAGTGGGTGGTAAAACAAGCTATAGTCGGCCCCTTTTATTACTTTGCCCCAATGGTTCTCGCAGTCCTCCTCTGCCGAGCATGCCAATATGCACACGAAGTTCCAGCCTCACTATAGACCAGAATACCTCTGTCGTTGGGTCACCATAGCCCAATCCAGCGGAACCTTTTCATGTGATGCCCGCGAATCAAAAGTCTCTTCCCCCGCTCCCCTCTTGTTCCTAAACATGGTACATCCAGTCATTCTAGTCTGACGGTTCCTATCGATGAGATATGTCCCGAGATTGTCCACTTCGGTAAGCAAGGCTACTATTACGCCGAAAAGCCCAACGGCCATATTGGGGAAAAGAGGTATTCGGTATGGGGTCGCTTTTGCACGGTTACACACGGAAACTTCCATCGTTGAATAAGACATACCAAATCCTTAGAGTTGTGAGGTAGCTTAGAGTGTGGATACAGGTATAACCTGTAAGTAAACAAAGAAGATTGATGAAAAGGTTACACACCTAACCATTTTCCAGGCACTGTATCATTTAATTCGTCCTCTCGATAGTAGTATCACGGAGCTAATGTCAATATTGAATTGCATCCTGACTCTGAAGGACTCCAGTCTTATTCCACCACGTTGCAAAGTCGATATCTTTGGGTGAGGTACCTACTCTCACCGTAAATCATACTTCTAGCCATCTTGAGGGGAATAGCTTGGGCAGTAGAAGTAAATTAACCAAATCGCCGATAGGCACCCAACCAAGGTATGCTCGGCGATGATGTGGCTCTGTTTTAGTAGCTGGGAACGGAGCACGATCGTACGAAGCGGTGTACGGCGATCGGAGAGACATTCACTCTTGTTAACCACCGAGAAAGACTTGCGATAAGTGTAGGTCGAGATCTAGTGAAATATGGGTAGTTGATGATGCCGTCATAATCGTACGAAGTTTAGTATTCCGTAGGGACTAAGTCGCATCTTAGCTGTCGGCGATGAGGATTTAGATACCCAACTAAACATCCAAGCTTCTTGAGCCTTAAGAAAGAGGGGAAAAGTAACAGTATACTAGCTTAGGTGCAGCAGCTCCTGATAGCGTCAAAGTAGTATGCAGCTTAGCAGTCCCAGCTGGACGTTTACGATGGGGAATCTCGCGCCGGTCCTGGCTAACCTGGATGGATTTCGTAAATTACTTGCTTTTTCTATAATTTCCTTATTTACTTTAAGTGCAAATAATGGCTCCATGCTACTATTATACTATGCTATAGTTGCATGTGATGTATCGTCGATAATATGATACTGCGTTAGGGGAGTGCATCTAACTAGCACTTTAACCCCTATTTACCTCTAATACAGTATCACTTAAAAGAACCGACAACTAAGAAAGAACACACGATAATTGGAGTATTGCAATGAATACGCTGCGTGTCATACGAGACATTGCTACTCTTTTCCTATTATCATGACACTAACCTCGCAATTCGGAATTCAGGCACCAATCCTGGCGGAGTCGATTTTGGTTCGCCAGTCTCCAGAAACCCACATCACGAGAAATTATAGGCATATTTTTCGTCAAAACTGCAGGTAGGCATCTTATGCACCTAAGGATCAAGCGTGGCTTAGCCATAAACTTCTTCTTTTGCATAGAAACCCTTCATGGATCCTCTAAAGCAGCAATGCGTAATATAGAATGAATGGATTAAGCGTTCGCTCTACTAAGATAGAAAGAGTGAAGTTGGAAATTTCTGTTGAGACTATATTGATCGCCTGACCACGTCCTTTTTATGCAAATCATCCCATATTCAACTCTAAATCAAATAATCTGCTACATTTAACCTAGAGAGGTAATTGAAGGAGTGCTAGTTAGCTTATTAGGTATTAGTGTGCTCATTGAACCGGTAAATATGGGGTTTCATGAGCGGCCTCTAGTGTCTTGACAGCTACCTACGATCAACAGCTAGAGAACATCGAACCCGCTTCGATGGAATCTGGGTAGAGGAGTCCGACTTCAAACGATATCCCACACGCTAGCTGCCGATCATATAAATCTTGGATTCTATTTGTAGAGGTGGGCCAGGCGGTTATCTAAGAACAATTCGAAAAGTTGGATGATCAACGACTAAGGCCATGTATTCTAACCTTAGCAGCCTTAGGCAGGCTACTTTTCAGGCGTCGCGATTGTGACTACTGGCAAGATAGTAGTGAATCTTGATGCCAAGAGGCCTAGGCGAAGAAGCCATCTATCTTCTATCCACCCAAAGGGTATAGTTGTGTGGATCCAAACGGTAACCAAAGGTGCTAATCCACTATGGGGGATCCTCTTAATTCTCACCAACTTCACCGTACGTACGCCGCTGATTTATCCTTGATATTCAACGGAGTCTTGATGGGGACGTTGAACTAAAGAAGAACACGTTTACCTTAAGCATCTACCTAGGTAGTTACGTCCTAAAGGTAAACCTAGGTAGGTAGTCTTGTAGAACTATTCGAGAAGCAGCTATTGCTCGACGCTCACCGAGCTCAACTACGAGAGTATACGTAGGATAAACACCGGACACTGAGCTGATAGAGTTACCAGTCAATGTACCTAAAAGTACCTCTTATAAGTCAATAAGTACTGTTCACGTTAGCCTCTTCCGAGTAGTAAAATGCGTATTGCTATTACAAAGCCGAATTAATGCTCGAACTAAGATTCGCTGTTGACCCCAGTCGATACGAAGCTATTAAACCGATTGATTAACAGCTTGCGCAAGATATGCGAATGCAGCTTAACGGATCCTCGCATGCCCATGAAGGAATAGGCCTATAGAGCAGAGCATATGGATGGATCCGCAGCAAACATGCTTGGGCTTTCTAGAGTTAACCATGCCATCCGTTGCTCTGCCATGATGGACCCCTATCTTCGAATCATCGCTATCCTACTTCGTATGCATCGGTTTATTATTAGTCCAGTTGGTATTCTGGTATTGTATGTGGACCTAAACGGCTTAATAAGTAGTGGCGGCGATCTGCGCCTCTTACACAATTTAAGTAGCCGACGTTACGTTCGTACCAGCTGCCCCCTGCTAGTCGAAGATACTCAGATGCCGCAACCGTACATACATTGAGAAGATGGTTAGGGAATGCCTCATTTTGAAGCGTAACCTACCTCCTAACCTAAACCTACCTGACCAAATGAAGTGGGCCATTGTTTGTTATAAAATACTCCTAAGTCTTGTTTGTCAGTCCTTTCTAGTCTCATTTCACGACCTTGTTCGGATTTCGGTGAGTTTCATCTGTATTCATTTCAGAGCTTGGACATGGGCTCGGCTATCATATGTCTTGATCGCCAAGAAGCCGTCGAATTGTGATAGATCCCATCCCCGGAAATCGAGAAACGTCCTCTTTTTTTTTGTTTTTGTTTTTTTCGGGGTAAGCCGGAAACACGGTTTCTGGCAGCTGCATGCGACGCCCGTCTATGTAACGCTTTGCATAGCAATGATCTAGCCCAAAATACTCCTAACTCTCCGCGTCTCTTCACCCCGAGCCCCCCCCCCCCTCTTTGAGCTTCTATCCGTCGCAAAGCCTGCACACCTACCGATTGCATTGGCTAAAGTCGTCGTCTCAACGCGTGAGCATGATGACACAGTGCAGCAGAGAGGGCTGGCGAGAAATATATGGTAATGTATGATGACCTAGTTATGATTTTTTTGTGCTATGCGACGACGAGCCATTTAGTTTTTTTCTTCAAATTTTTTTTCTTTCTGATCTTCACGTCTCGATATGAGATGCTGCCGTGTCTTATTCGCGCTGGCGACATCAGATGTGGTTGCTGTACGACCGAGAGACCACGGGTTGGAGTATTTCGGTAGACTTACAAATGTGAGAGTTGACGGTTGAGCTCTTGGGGGTCGTTACACAGCTTCTTAAAGGAGGATTATGGCAGAAAGAAAAGAGAGAATGCCTGTAGGATCGGCAAGGCATCCGACGCTGGAAAAGGGATCATTGCTCCAAGTTGTGGTTTCTGGGGAATCACCAGCGCCCCCAAAGCCAAAGCACCTAGCATCTCTGAAAACAGTTATTGAAGCCGTGGGGGTCATGTATAATAGGAGGTATTGTACATATGATGCAAGAACCCCTGTTTGCACCTTTCCTTTACTGTGATGTACCAGCAATATACCATGCAATATGTACTTCGTAGTTGTTGCTATGTGGAGTAATTTCACGACCCTTGAGAGAGCGAATGTGATCCAAGACAACAAGTTACTAACACTACGATGTATGTACATTAGCTTTCTGTCCATACCTAGGTGCCGCATGATAACTAAAAAAGGTTGGCGCAGCCTCTTTTTGGCCTATGACGACGTTATGGCACGATATTTGACTCCAGAGTGTCTTCATTAGTTTTGGTTAATCTCCTAGAGGTGTGATTGGCTTGCCTTTCCGTCGGCATCAGCTATAAGTAGAGATGGCGAATCAGAGTTGATTGGTACTATTAGTACTTGTAAGATCTACACGTACACATAATGTACATTCTAAAAACTTACTACAAAACTATAGGGGAACCTGAGGAGGTTGGGGCAGACTTACATATATCTGACATGAATGAATTTTATGGGGGATCTAGTTCAACACAGAAGGCGACAAGGAGTTGGACTGCGCATGACAACAAATACAACGTTAGGTAGGTATTTTCGCAAGCAACTAGTTTCGCATTTCATATTTGGCATTTTCAAGGAATTTTAAGGTTAATCATCTGTAATAAAAGATGGCAGAAAAAAAAGAGAGATCTGCGATTTGGATCCCGCTTCCCGCTAAAGGGGGGTTCGGATGGACCCCTGACCAAGAATGGGCAAGGATGTAGCTTAAGTACTGGGTGATATAGCTAAAGTTTCCCTGTCAAAAGACATTTGGATAAAATATTGATCGGGTTAACGCCGAATATGATGAATTCCTTGTCTTCTTGCTGTCGTTGTAAAAAAATAAGAATGATACGGAAAGCTGTAATCATTTGGCCTAATGTAAGTTGCTTATCATATTCTTCGCATCGAAAAAGTCATCGGGTATCACACTGCACAGGTTGACCTATAACTTATAAGATTAGCTGAAGACCTCTCAAGGACAAATGCTCCGATCTCGATGTTGCGGCTCAATCTCTTCGTAGCTTTCGGGCTATCTCAAGCCGGATCATTCTGCAATGTTGCTAGACGTCGCATCGACGCGAATGAATACTAATGGTCGCTTTCCTCCTATATTCGAATATCCTGTCAATATGCTACTGGTTCCCGGATTGATGAGCGACTCGATCTGGAAGAAATGCTATGTTAATATTGTATGTGGCTGACGAATATACTTAATCAAATATAAAAATTTACACTGGGTAGATGCATTTCGCTAAATCAAACTCTTCTTAGAATCCATGAATGCACAACAGTAACAACGATGGTAGAGCGATAGCCACAGCCAGGATCGGGCGCCTCATCCGTCAAGCCCGGCCGAATCATATTCTGTTTGTCATCCCAACTTGTTGTCCCCTTTTCCAAGCTCCCGTATTCCAGCTTCATACAGAACATAATGTTCATGACCAGAAAACGAGAACATGCTGCTACGGGGTTCAGTTATACTCGCCGAGCTGTTGCCAAGGTTATAATATTCAATAATCCGCTTCTATTCCCGTAGGTCCAAATTTACCTCCGCAACGGCTCTTTCTACTAATTCAAGGGCGTGAGATAATCTCATAATAAGAGATAGACATGCTATTTAGATCATTAATGACAAGAGCTGCAAAGACGATAGCGCACATACGGTTTATCGATACATCTCAGGCGTCCACTTTGCTATGGTAATAAGGCACCTTAAACCGTTTGGGCGCGGGATTTCTCACATTATCTCAAAGAGAGGGAATGGAGGACTCTTTGATAAATCATATTCGCTGCTGACCCTTAGTTGGCATTCCGTCATACGGCGACTTGTGGGCTTATCGAGACAAGTTCCCATCGGATCCGGTCCGCTAAAGAGCCATCTCGGTCTAATGGCCGTCTTTTTGAAATGTTGCAGCCCCGCAGTCCTACTTTGCACAGCTCACTAATAGACCCCTCACCATGTCATTGCCCTGTCATATACTATATACAAGTTCCACGAGGCTGTGATGATCTTGAGGCGAATGGCAGGCGGGAGATGCTACATTCATATAGGAAAGTAGGGTTTAGCATGGACACGAGAACTGTCTAGTAAAATTTACTATGCTAGATACCTCCATATTAGCTCTGCTTAGAATTCGGGTGGGCTTTTGCGGGAATACCTTCTCTGCTAAGAGATACTAGGTACACTGTTCCAAGTATCACCAAGTACCTTGTGGTCTCGCAGGGTCCCGCTAACGATGCATGTGCATGTTGGGACCACATAGTGGTGGGAGCTTTGCTGGGGTCTTAGAATGGGCGACAGGGGTTCGAGAGGCGCCAAGGACTAGTAACCCCATCCTACTTGCATTCGCATCGCCATATCCATCGCAGCCATCTTTGTTCACTCATTACCAGGCTTTTCCGTGCTTCGCTCACCCTCTATGTGCTTCACCGTGGGTCGCAACAAGGTCTCTCTCACATAAGACCCGTACACGTGAAGCCACCATGTCGTCCATGTAGTCGACGATGTAGTCCTGCTGAGCTGGTATCTGGTAGCTGGTAACCCCGATGGATGTAATTTACCGTCATACCTGATATAGCTTCCCAACTTGCTTACTGCGCGCTGTATTCTCCGTATTCTCCATGTTTTCTCATGCCTTTCTCGTGCTTGACGGCCCACAAGCTCGACTGGCTGGTTCTCTTTCCCCCTCTCTAAGTCGTACAAGGGCCCGGGAATGGGGGTGGAGAAAGCTCAGTGCGTCTTCGGGCCTTCGACGTCTGCCCATCCCCATCCAACCCTGTGCCCCATTAGTCCTACCCCTACATGCTACGGTACGTTGCTGATGTGCATCTCCCGCACACGTATCTTCGTTTTCCACTAGCCGCCCCACGGTATCACATCCACGGTCCAAATAAGACCTACACTCCATCTCCGCTACCCAAGGCCGACCCCTCCATCTGTTTTCTCGCTTCTCTATGAGACGTGCCATTCATCGCTGCAGCTTGAACAGACACCGGGTCGTCTCAACTGCCCGCCCGTTTACCTTTTGCCGACTACTGCAGCAAGGCTCCGTTTGAGAAGGCCAATCAGTTCATCTGTATAGTTCATACCAGCTAAACACGTCTCCATACCTCCGCAAAATTGTCCTTAGGGATGGGCCTATGACTGTATACACCAGTATTCCATCTTCGGGGGAAATCGCCACTCCGGATTCTCGATAAAAAAAAAAAAAAAAAAACTGTCCCTTTCATATGAGCTACGAATCCCGGCGGCTCTTGAGACGGATCCTGCCTTTTCATAGAATTACTCGTGGGAATGATATTCCCTTCCACGAGCTATGGACTGTCAGTTAGCTTTAGTAACAGATGATGGAGATATGCCTTGGTCAGATGGTCACAGCATGGCCTCCGAAGGAAGCTCTTCGGCAGTCGTACCAACATCGCCGTTATGGACGAATCCCGTCCAGGTCAACCGAATGGATACCGGCCAGTTGTCTCCTATCAGTACCGAACTCGAGATCCCGCCCGTAGGTGGCGCTTCATCTGCCGTGCCGACCATGATTCATTCCGCCACATCATCATGTGCGGAATCCTGGAGCACCAGCTATAGCGAGGATGCGGGGCCAGGTGGTGAAGTTGAACATGATATGTCATGGGAGAAGAATTCGGACGACGCATTGACAATTCCCAAGATAGAGCCCCTCGAAGATGATGGCTTCCAGATGGACGAAGTCAAAGAGGCTCCACACACCCCGACTACAGATTCCAATGCTGCGCCGGCTCCCCAGATGAAATTGAAGAGGCCGAGAGGCCGGCCTCGCAAGCACCCCCTCACGCCTCAGGTAGCGACAAATAAGGTCGCCAAGGGCCGTTCCAAGACCGGATGCATCACATGCCGTAAAAGAAAAAAGAAATGCGACGAGGCAAAACCACGCTGTAAGTTGAAATCCCATCAGCCCATTACCGCGCATCTAATCCCTTTAGGTTTAAATTGTGAGAAAAATGCAGTCGTTTGTGAGGGGTATCATGAGAAGACCATATGGAAAAGCGGCAAGGAGAAATACGAAGGTAATATTGATAACCAGCACTTGGGTGTACGCTCATCCTCTAATACTCGACGCAGAGAATCAGAAGCGGCTCAGGTTGCCACATATTACTCTTCAGCCTATATTCGAAGGAGTAGAGACGCCCGAAGACATGGTCTTCTTGAATCACTATATCAACCACCTGAGTGGTGTACTTACGGTGGAAGGGCAGCACAAGAACGCGTTCAAGGATATGCTACTCCAGATGGCGGTAGAGCATCGAGGTCTTATGCACTCTATCCTTTCCGTAGCCAGCAGGCATATCGACTACGATACTCCATACGGCATCAAAATCCTGAATTCGAACCCGAAGGTTAACATGGCTTCGCTACTAAACAGGTCACAGTTTCACCACCATGAGGCGATGAGTAAACTTTGCGAACCGATGGATAATGAGAGCGATCCTAAGAATAAGACAAACTTATCCCCCCGATATGGTCAAATGCTCTGCCTGCTCTTGCAAACCCTGGCGGAAGGTAATCCAAATGGCGAACACAGGGTTCATCTTCAGGCATACAAGAATCTCATCCAACAGTCACCACCACCAGACAACGCTTTCTTAATATTCATCACCGAATTCTTCCAGTATCGTGTCTTTGCAGACGAGTTGATACGTTACCCTGACATTCACACACCCCGCCTGGCAACTGAGGATTGGGAACCCTGGCTTGAAATTCAGCCTGCACGTCTAATCGGCATCGCCGACGGCTTGTTTCATTATCTTGCACGGATAACAAATATTCGCAACACCATCAGGGCCAATATAGCTGCCGAGGCGGATCCAGTCGTAGACTACACTTCACTATACCGAGCTGCTGAGATTGATTCTGCTATTCGAGAGTGGACGCCCCATTGGCCCCCAGGGGACAGTCGTGATCGTGTCGGTCTCTTGTATAAGCAGATGATGTGGGTATATCTATTTAGGACTATCTACCCACCGTCGTCAACGACACCTACCTCCACACTATTCACACAGCCGACAACGACGACTAGTGTCGTTCCTCTATCGCCGACTTCACAATCCCACTCTACCCACACCCCGCCTTCGTCCGAGCGGCCGACAAGCAGCCACACGACACCGCCTCGTGCCGAGTCTCCAGCGCCGATCCGCTACCCACCTCACCATGACCACCGCATCACCCTTGCCGTCGACGAGTCGCTAGCGATCCTAGACTCTTTCAAGCCGAGCGATCCCGTGCAAACTCTGCTCCTAGTGCCTTGTCTCGTCATCGGCTGCGCTTGCTTCGCCCCCGCACAGCGGGATAGGGTGCGGATTGCAATCCGAATCGTCCGAGGGTACACCGGACTGCGCAACTGCGACCGCGTCGGCGAAGTCCTCGAAGAGGTCTGGCGGTTGATGGATCGCGGCGACTGGGCACGCGTATGGGACTGGCAGGGCGTTGCGAGAAGCATGGGCCTCGACTTCTCGTGCGCTTGAAGTCATTGCCAATTTCTGCCTAGTCTTGAAGAATAACGTTTCTCGGCTCAGGAGTCCAGGAACAAACATGATACACACACACACATACACATAAGACATAAGACGATATTCCGGCCATCATATTCCATAAAAAAAGGTCATTTGACATACAACTTCATTTTCATGATTTTCATTTTTCATTTTTCATTACATATACATCCGGGTTCTACCGCTCATTTGGTCATCACAACAATTTTTACACATATATACCCCAAGTCATAGGTCTGGCTCATATTGAATCAAATACAGTTGCGAAATTATATACCATGGTCATTGTTGGCGGGCGGGCGGGCGGCGGCGACGGCGACGGCGGCGGCGGTTGATGGCGGGGTGGCGCTTTTTTGGGGGGGATATCGACGGGACTTTTCGTATGCAATAGGTGCGACAAATAAACAGGACGTCGTCAGATACCTAGATGGCCCGAGCCCACACAGATCCCTAGGGCTCGGCCAATCTCTCTCCCTATATCTTCTAGACTACCTACCTAACCCCTCGCAAACTCTTTTTGGTGCAGTCCGGATTTTAGTGACTCCTAAAAAATCGGTTCGGTGGAACAAGCATTAACGGTTAGCCGGCTGGAAATCCCATTCCACCTTGTGGTTTTCGAGGACGTGGCGTTTGCTCTGGACGAGGCTTTGGTTGGACGGGGAGAAGAGGGGATTCTTCTTTGGGTCAACTGGATTATCCTGGGGACGGCGGACTTGGTCATTCGACATACTACTTATCTAAACGGAGTTATGTATTCTGGGCGGCGTTATCTCATCTTGCATTTTTGGTTTTTTCTTTTTCTTGCTTTATCTTACTGGAGCATGGCCATCGATTTAGGTACACACATACATATCAAGGGGGTTATCCTACTCCTCGCCCGCCTTCGTTGCGGCATGAACATATCAAATGCATTTAGGTTTGGGGAACATATCATATATTGCATTGCTATTCCACGTATCTATATCTACTAGGTATCTATAACCAAGTTCATAGGTTTCGAGCGAATTCCCGTCTCTGGAAGACGTATGATCTCTTCACAGTTCTCAATACCATCTCGCTTTTTCGCAGCTGATCTAAGTGATTTACTATCATTTCTACCATCTCTGATTACTTGCGCGTGAAGTATACTCTTACTTTAGGATGTAGTTACAGCAATATCTAGTCGTAACTCAACTCGGCATTACCGAAAATGCGCTTTATAAAGTGTAGTAGGATTGTGGGATAAGGGTTCAAGCCGACACCGGCACAGTTTACACTTCTTATTGAGATTGTTGGCCATAGATCGAGCTAAGCAGGAACCGCGCTCCTGAGTTATATTCACCTACCTCTCATATTCTTTTAATATTGAAGCAAAGATTTGATTACCAGAATAAGTACCTACTTACCTAGGTACATACCAGGTACATACCTAAGGTACCTAAAGTATTAGATATCCGGAATAAGAGGTAGCTAGCTTCCTTGAGAAGACAACTAAATTTTCATATGAGCAGCATCTCCAACACCAAAAAACAAGGATCTTGTGAGTGGTACCACTCATGGGTCAGATAGACTGCAATAGCAATTGTGCTAATACGAAATACACTTTTGGCTCAGCGGTTTGTATCTAAGAGGTCTGAAGAGAATACAATTATGATGCATGAAATTCTTTCTAAGTCATTTATCAAGCAAGTTACACAGCAAACCTTAGGTGTCAAGTTTTATTATCAGCCTTTATGACAAACTTCTGGTAATTTCATGTTGGAAACTTTATTATTAGTGGGATGACACATGAGATAGTTCATGATATATTTGTTATAGATATACCAGAGTGGCTTCGATGAGACAACAAACCCCCTTCAAGCGAAACTTCAGCAGCACAGCTAACTCTAACAAAACGATTAGACAACCAAGAGACAGCAAGCTCGCAGCGTCTAGCGATCCACATATACACAAACATGAACACCACAATACGAAGAGACAGTGTCGACCCTAAGACTCTATCCGACGACGAGTTAAATATGCTACTCGCTGAGAAGGACCGCAGAATCAAAGAACGAGAGGCCTTAGAGACCTCTCAGAGGCAGGGGGACTTGCAAGAGCTTGTCGACGTCTCCGCGTTCCATGAGCTACGGCAATGGCCTGGCAGCAAAAGAAAGAGGCGCGAGAGAACGCGAGACGAGAGAAGAACCGCCATAAACAATGGATGAAAAATCAGAAACGGCGAGGTTGCTATATGACAGTGTGGTGATAATAAAAGATCAGCAGTGGCTATGAACAAGGTATAGTTAGAGAAGCTACGAATACAGTGGCAAGCGGATCCGGTACAATGTAGCCTATACGAGAGCGATAGCCGGCGACTACAAGGTAAGGATTAAGACGATAAGATTCACGGTAATCTTTACGACATCCTTCTTTGAGTAGTCTCGAGAACGAGACTACAGGAAGAGGGTTGAATATTTGCCAGAGATGTGTAGATATAACCGCGATATCCTAGCTTCGAGGCAATGAGAGAGGATAGCGCCTACGAGGTTGCGAGATAGCGGTAGCGACGATGAAATTCACGAGATTTGAAAAAGGACAGGGGCGTAGTGGCAGAATTGAAGCGGTTATACATGATAGCAAGTATCACGGTGGCTTTTGTCTTGGTTAGTTTCGTCCCCAGGCCATAGGAAGAGGGTAGAATATATTAGCGATAGGTGCGGATAAAAGGATATACTTCGCTGGAACAGGCATCTACTGGCTATAGGTATGAATGATAAGTTCAATCCAATGTGCTGTATTGAGGTCTCTAGCATCTACTCTGTCTAAGACATCCGTTGCTAGCGTAAATATATTCCTGTCAGTTTGCTATCTTTTGCAAGCAAGCTTAGGTACGTCTACCTTAGGGGTTTTTTTTTTTACCTATTTGTGGCTCTGTGGCATCACATATCATTTATTTATGTCTTAAGATCAAACCGCATTTCATATATGCAGTTCACATATGCAACATGTGTCAGTTTTCTTAAGGTAAGATTGCTAACCTAAGCTATTCATGTTATAAATTGCTCGTCCGCGTCTTACTTATCTCATACTTATTCCCCCCTTTGTAGGTTTCTAACTAGACTCTTCATCTTCTCGTCGCATTTATTCCTAAGCATTTCATCCCCACTAGATGATAGTCAAGTTTCTGTCCTTCCGAGCGGCTCTTCTTAAGCATAAACCGTATCATTCATATTCCGAACATGTCTCGACGTAACCAACATCAAACGGCTAACCAGTAAGCTCGAAACTCATGATATGTTATTGTGTGCTTTTGGCCTAACCCAAGTGTTTACAGACCTCAATGGCATAAAGCGATTTGTGATACAGAGTTCAGGAACGCCGAAGATTCAATTGTCAAAGACCTCAACGCTAAGAAGCAGTCTCAAAAATTCCCGTCGCGCCCACATTATGGAAAGGGCGCGTCAGTTACGCTCTGGACTAACTATGTTGCAATGAGCGTAGGAGACCTGAAGCTGTACCGATATAATATCACAATTAGCCCAGAATGTAGCCGACAAAGAACAATTCGGGTTATCAAATTATTCCTTCAGTCGCAATCCATGGCGCAGTATACACAAGGTATCATTACTGACTTTAGATCTATCCTGTTATCACTAAAGAAGATCGAACTGCCTGGTGACTCTTGCGAGATCGTGTATCGTGCTGAGGACCAAGCTCAACCACGCATGGGCGCAAGGCAGTATACCGTCACGGTTAAGTTCGAGAAGGTCCTCTCCATATCTGACCTTACTGAATATGCCAAATCCACCGATATCTCAACAATTGATGATATCAAAATGGACATAGTACAAGCTTTGAATATTTTATTCAATCACTACTCGGAAACCACCGATGGCCTTGCTACGTCCGGATCAAAAAAGCTTTTCCCCATTGGAAACCCCAGGGACAGGTGCAACCTCGGCGGTGGTTTAGAAGTGATGATGGGCTACTTCACGAGTGTCAGATGGATTACTTCCCGTTTTCTTCTCAACGTGAATGTCTGCCGCGCAATATTCTATAAACCCATTAAACTCAACGATTTGATACAGGAATACAGAAGGGATATAAAAGGGTCAGATCTTCAGCTAGCATTCTTTCTGAAGGGGCTTAGAGTGCAAGTGGATCACCTCAATAAAACCAGCAAGGACCGCCAAGCTGCTTCTAGAATTAGGACAATTTGGGGCCTTGCTACAACAAGGGATGGAGAGAGGCTGGAGCATCGGCCACAAGTACGTCAGCTTGGTGCTAACTCTGAAGGAGTGAGATTCTGGATGGAGTCAGCAAAACGTCATGTTAGTGTCTACGAGTACTTCAAAGAAAGTAAGAATCCTAGCCTTGCCTATTATACCTGGACGTATACAGACTAATATCTTCAGAATATCAAATAATCCCAATTCAGGGCCCGGTCATCAACGTCGGGACGTCAGAGAACCCTACGTACCTCATTCCTGATGTCTGCACTGTATTGCCCGGGCGGGTGGCGAAGACCAAATTGACACCAGGGCAATCGCAGAGGATGATTGAATTTTGCACTGGTGGCCCCTCGATAGATACGAACAATATTCAAGAGACTGGATTGCCATCAATTGGACTTAGAGATAGAAATGCAACTTTGGTAAGGCATGCATTCCATTCATGATTTCGAACTAGTCGACTGATAAGTGATATAGGAGCGCTTTAATATCAGATTCCCACAGGAATTTACTCAGCCGAGCCTAATCACAGTCCCTGCCCGTATCTTACAGGCGCCTAGCGTTTCTTACCGCAGCAGAGCTTCCAAGCTAAACAAAGATAACAGATCCTGGAATCTTCGATATGCACAGTTCATGAAGACCTCCGCGATGGAAAGATGGTCGTACGTGGTCATCGCGGATGGTAGAGGGCAAAACCCGTTCATGGGGAATGATCAACGTAGGAGGCTGGAAAGCGGGCTCAGAAATGCTATCACGGGGCTTGGAATTCAATACAAAGAGCCGATAAGACTAGGCACGGATTCTACGATTACCGTTAATGACCTAGGAGACATCCAGCGGATTTTCAAAGCCCCTGTAACAAATAAGCTGAGCTGGCTCCTTATCATCTTGCCCCAAAAGGCTCCGGCGCCATTTTACAACGCCATCAAGAAGATTGGCGATCTCCAAGTCGGCATTACGACAATCTGTATCGACGGTGGTAAGCTGTTCGGAGCCAATGTTCCCGTTCAATACCTGGCCAACGTCTGCATGAAGCTCAACCTAAAGCTGGGCGGGAATAACCAATTCGTCAAGTTCCACGACTTTTCCTCACTCAACTTCAACGAGACGATGATAGTGGGCATCGACGTCACCCACCCGTCACCGTCATCCGACAAAAACGCCCCTAGCATTGCTGCCGTCGTCGCGACGGTCGACTCCTCCATGGGCCAGTGGCCAGCCGTGATCCGACGACAACCGCAGGCCCGGCAGGAGATGGTATCGGGACTCGCGAAGATGCTCAAGTCACGACTAGAGCTCTGGAAGAAGAACAATAAGGTCTATCCGAAGAACATCATAGTATATCGAGATGGGGTATCAGAAGGCCAATATAACACCGTCGTTGATGAGGAGCTCCCCCTTCTGAAAGAAGCATGCAAGAGCATTCCGGCTTACAAGCAGCAGCCCCCGCGTCTCGCACTAATCATCGTCGGAAAGCGCCACCATACACGGTTCTACGCACCAGGCAACGCGCCATCGAATCCTAGACCAGGGACCGTCGTCGATCGGGGCGTAACGGAGGCGCGGCATTGGGACTTCTACCTGCAGGCGCACTGCGCGATCAAGGGGACCGCGCGTCCGATCCACTATTTCGTGGTGCACGACGAGATATTCAGTAAGTTGGCCAACGCCGTCGGCGAGCTGGAGAGCCTGACGCAGGGGCTCTGCTACATGTTCGGCCGCGCCACGATGCCGGTTAGCGTGTGCACGCCCGCTTATTATGCCGATATAGCGTGCGAGCGGGCGCGGTGCTATCTCGACGGGTTGTTTGATAATCCTGGCCAGTGGGAGGGGGAGGTCCAGGATCAGAGTGGTATCCCGTCGGATTATGGGATAAGGCTGCATGATAGGATTAAGGATACCATGTTTTACATTTGAGTCTGTAACTAAGTAGGTACCTACATACCCAAAGTAGGTACTGCGATAGGAACAACGTCAACCTAGGTAAGCAATGTGTATCTGCACGTAGATTCTCAGGTATTTAATAGATAGTTCTGATCTATTAATGACAAGTTTACCATTTCACATGACCCCTGAAACTTTCAAACATGAGTATCTATCAACTGTCTCCCTATCTTGCCTAAGCAGTTGGCGTAGGTGCATGGTAGGTAGACGACCACTGAGCCTCATAAGTAGACGTGCCCAGGACCTTTCCAGCTGAGGCCGATGTGACAACGGACTTTGAGATCCATGTGTTCCAACTCGTAGCTCTCGTAATTCCAGTCATAGCACCCAGCTCAACCGACGGCGTATCAGGCCACGCGCCGGACCATACAGTCGGGCCCGGGATCTGATAAGTCGTGGTGCAGGGAGCGGTGGTAGTAGTCTTTGTCGAGCAATAGACCTGAGATTGTCAGCTATATGAACTAAAAAAGGGGGGTGGTAGGCTAGGGGGGTTAAACATACATCGTAGATAACGCCGGGATCGTCCCAGTTGTAAGCCCCTGGAAAGCTGACGCCCTCAGGCAGACTAACATCACCATCGCCTAAAACTTCTATCTGGATGCAATTGGGATAGAACTGGGCCCCGCGGATGGGGTTCTTCTTGTAGCTGACTTCCGCCTCGTGGAGCCCAATCATCTCGGCCCGGATAAGGTAGCTACCAATTAATTAGAAAATATCCAAGTCAATAGAGCTGGATCCAAGGGAAACGCATCTACTACAGGTAGGTACTCACAAGCCAGCTTTCAGCCCCTTAGGGACCCTCACGTTCATCTTGCCTCCGTTGCCAGCAATATCAGCGGTGGTAGCCCATTTCCCAGGCGCCCTTGGGCCCTCTCCCTGAGCGAATTTCCCTTCCTCCCAGATCTTGACGAACGAGTTATCCGTAGGTGGGTCGGGGCTGATATACACCATCGCAGGGCCGTGATGCGAGGACGCGATGATGTCGTCGGTAGGCGTGCGGGCGTCGTGGTGCCACTCCACTATACATGCGCATATCTCATTAATACAACCATATCTTCAAATAGCGGTAATTATTTCTGAAATAGAGGAGGATTTGCTAACTCGTAAGGTTATCGCCGGGCGTCACTTGGATCGTGTGAGGCACTTGGTGGTCGCCCATTACGTTGCATCGCAAGTCGATGCTGTCGAGGTCTTTGACAGGACCGTTGGCGAAGCCGTACGGCGGTGGTCCGTTGTACGCGGGCGTGCGAATTCCCGAGAAGGTGCCACTATCAACGCCATTGACATAGACGGACTAGAGGAAAGTGAGAGCATTAGCATCCTAACGCTAGGTGCCCTTGGTTGACCGGTAATTATCATAATATCAAGTAGTAATGAGCATCTAGGTTAATTACACGCTACCTTTATTTAGTTCTTACTTACATAGATATAACAGTGTGCCTGCGCAGCTTCAAAGAACGTGGTCACTGCTACCGCCGCCGCGGCTAGGGAGCCGTGGAGTTTCATAATTTCAAGGCTTTCTAACTGAATTGACTACAAAAGCCTCCAGCTAGATGCAATTTGAACTTCTTGATTAAAATATACTTCATGAAAGCCAGCTTATATATCATCCGTGATCTCTATATACGGCGATATCACGGCACGACATTCTTATCTCGGCTTAGAAGTCCCTCATATCCAATATCGCATCCATATTGGATTCCTATACGATTAGATGGGCTGCCTCGATCTTTCGGCATATCTCTATACCGCAGCAGAGACCATATTTAGACGATCACCCGGCAAATCGTTACGGCGGGACGTGATACCGAGTAGACGTATTTACCCGGAAAAGGGGCAGTATATCAACTTACCCTTTTCAGGCCACATAACACTAGCCGTAATATTGTATTAATAAAATAGCTTTGAACTTACAACGAAGTTATAGAAAAGCTCGCGAATGCTTTTTTTTTTTTTTTTTTTTTCGTTTTTTCCTCTTAATTTTTTCCTTTTAATGAGAGGCGCTCCGCCGCTATTTCAGTTAAGTTATTCGTGGGACTTCAGTTGATTCAAAATGGCTCTGCGTCAAAGCCCACCGTTTGACCTTGTTTTTACCTTTTATTGACAAAATGGAAGGTTGACTATAAACTAGCTCTTGTAACAGGCCATGCGCAATTCAAGCAAGTGATAAACACGCCGACACAGATTATTGAGAATATTGATTAACCGTCTTGTCTAGTATTCTCTAGGATATTCAGCTACCTTCTATATGCAGTTGTATAATACCCAATAAAGCCGGAGAACTTCCCATCGCGTATCGTGCAGATTCACTTCTTTCGTTCACTAAGTAGTTCGCGTCAGCAAGAATCCCTATTAATTAAATCCTACTTTTTGGAATCACCTCTTCATACGGCTTAACCTCGACGACGAGCTTGCCTGTATTCCCACCAGTGAACAGCTGGCTTATCGCGGTATCCGCCATCTTCAAGCCGCCCTTGACAATGGTCTCCTTAGCCTTGAGCTTGCCCTCGACGAGCCACTGCCCGATCTGCGCTTGTGCCTCCGGGAATTCACCTGAGTGGTCCAGAACGATGAAGCCTTCCATGCGGACACGCTGAGTGGTTACTCGGTACAGGTTGCGAACACCGGTTATGTCGGGTATGCCATCCGTTTGCTCGCCGAACTTGTTGTAGCCGCTGATGCTGCCGCACATTACGAAACGCGAGAATGGCGCAGCCATGTGGAGTGCCATTTCGAGAACTGCCATAAGTATCTAAGGTTAGTGACAAAACAGATTTTCCCAACAGAACCATGGAGTATGGGTTTTTTGCGCAGTTCGGGCAATTATTACATGAGACCAGTTTCGTGTAAAGTTAGGGACGTGGAAAAGTGAACTTACTCTCGCCGCCCACATTATCAAAGTAGACGTTGATATAATCCGGTACAGCTTTGTTAAAATCCTCCTTGAAGGTCGGCGACTTGTAGTTGAGAGCGACATCGAAGCCGAGCTCCTCCGTCAAGAGCTTGCACTTCTCTTCCGAACCCGCGATGCCGACGACGTGCTTAGCACCCATGATTCTGGCTAATTGTCCGGCGACGGATCCCGTCGCGCCCGCAGCCCCTGAGATGACAACTGTATCGCCAGGCTTGGGTTGGCCGATTTTCTTAAGACCAAAATAGGCTGTCAGTCCAGTCAAACCTATTTTGGTGTGCTATGCGTTAGTCGTTATATTCGTAAGTACCTAATGCAATGACGAAGGTTAACGTACCCAGTACTCCTAGGGCATGAGAAGGCTTCACGCCAGGTGGTAGGTTGAGGACCTTGATTTTTGATTCATCGACAATGACCACCTCAGTCCATCCGGTGAAACCAAAGACCAAGTCGCCTTCCTTCGCTTTAGAGCTTTTGCTTGCCAGGACCCTGCTAACGGCATTTCCACGCATCGTTTCCCCAATGGCAACTGGTGGCATATAGGAACGGAATTCTAGAGAATGTGAGCCCAATCGTTTCCGTCGGATTTGATAGGTATAGGATATTTGAAAAGAATGATATGGAGGGGGTATGACTAACCCTGCAGCCAGGAGCGCATAGTAGGATCTAGAGACAAGTAGAGAGTTTCAATGAGGACTTGGCCATCCTTAAGGTCCTCGGCGGTAGGTGCATCTGTCTCTACATACTTAAAAGTTCGTCCCGGGATGATTTCGCCCGTAGGTCGTTCGGCGAAGTGAAACGTGTGATTTTTGCGAGCCATTGTGTAAAGGGACTTATAAAGAATACAATGTCAAGACGGCGATGCGATGGCTAGAGTTATTCGTAAGTACCTAGGGTCCGCAAGGTGCAGATGATGGAGGTGATATAAATGTAGGCACCTATGGAGCTACTAGGACGATTATATGAGGTACGTTGCAGGCGGTGGTGGAAGACTTCAAGAGTAAAGGAATTGTACGGCACGTCATATGCAACCTATCCTTTTCATGGGTTAGGCCGAGTACCTAACATATGTCGAATCCTAAGAGTCAAAAAAGTTATAGTATGTATGTATTAGGATGAGAGTGGGTATAACTCCTCATCTGATTCACGTATAAAAGGTAAATACAACCCGCAATACCACCTTATAGCCCGTTCTATACGTGAATGCTCTACTCTGGATCCATTGTTTTCCTCGGCTCAAATACCTAATCCATCTGCATCGGGTTAGTCGACTGCCTTGGCTACCTACTCACCTCTAAAGCATCTGCTTGTTAATCCTAACCCTGCTAGTTATCTCCTTCGTAAGGACATTGCGTGGTCGAGAAATGATCTTATGAGCTTACGATTACTGATGGAGCCAGGCACTCAAGGGATAGGCTGTGAATAAACGCATCATAACCCCGCGATACGCCATACCTTCACCTCCGAGTGCGGATAGGTCGTTAATCAACCGGCACATCTATCAGTCCGCTGAATTGAAGAAAAAGCAAAGCCAAAGCTACAAGTATTTGTAAGCCACGGAATTTGCAGGGTTATATTTACTACAAATCAGGGTGTCTGCTATGCTACGCCCCTCTAGACCTCTTGGTGTGGACCCTGGTGGGTCACTGTCGTGTATATAAGAGGTAGGTAGCTACCTAGATGAGGGCTCTTTGTGCAATAACAATATGCCCTATCGCACCTTAATAACGCCTCTTGTAGCATTGGTATAGCTAGGTAGTTAACCGCAGTTATATTGTCACATCCATCGTATCCGGCAGTGTTACGTGCTGTAATATCTTCACTCCTAACGCAAGGGGATTGTCCTATAAGCATTATATGTCTACCTCCTAACTCACATCGAAATGGATTATCAAATGCTTGGAGGCATTTTGCTTTCCTGTCAATTTGCAAGAGAATTCGTATTACTTCCTATGTACAAAAAGCTAGGTAGAGAAATTATGTTCGTGTTTTAGGCTGTCGAATAGGCTTCCTCATAAAGGTACCTAACGATGTCTCGCCCACCCACCTACAAGCTTGTCCGGCGTTACCAAGACCTAGGTACCTAATATACATAAAAACACAATAAAGGGGTATCGTGGCCATCCATTATTTCCGCACTCTTCGTCCTAGTGATCGTCTTCTCCACCATGCAGAACTCGTAAATAATCGGATTGTCTAATTTCTCAGAGGCTGAGCCAAATTTGACTAGAACAATAAGCCGAATGTCGTTTGTAACGACACTAAAGGCCACCCAAGGCTAAATCGAGAATCTGCCTGTCCTGTATTGCCATTATGATAAAAACTTAAGCAATAACTATAATAGAGAATTATAAACGCAACGCGTTATTCATTGCTTGCTGGCATAGGGGTCCTGGCTTTGCAACATTGCCATGACGATGGCCGAAAATTTCGAATCGGGGGCGTTCCAGGTCCAGGAATAATCACGAAACAATCCAGCGTACACAGAATGGAATGTCAATGATAACTTAACATATTGGGTCCTTCCGAGATGATGGGAAGTAACAGAATTCGTGATATACCCATAGTCGACATTACAAACGTGCTGGAATGCTTTCCACTTCGCTGGCGTTTGTATCACTACTTAGCTCTTCTTTACCAACTGCGCCAGATTTGTTAACGCTGGGATTATCCACTCTCTTGGCAATTCTACGTTTGCGCGGAACTGGAGTTCGAGAAGTCGTAGTTTTGCTCGATGAGCTATATCGCTTCCGGCTCTTTAAAGACCTCTGTGACCTAACCTTTGAGATAGAGGGGGTATCGATTGGGGATTCGCGCTCGGAGTTTTCGTCTTCTACGTCGCTCTTCAGGCCGGTGTCATCATCGGATTTGTGGCCCGGTTCAACTTGGTTCGGAAACCCTTCATCTCCCGACTGGTCACTAGAACCACTCTCATCATCACTGTCCACTGCGCGTTGGCCTCCGGCTTTGTCAGCTTCGTTGCTCTGATCCTCGGTATCATCCTGTTCCCTCTCATTTTGTTGAATCTCTTCATCGCTTTCTGCATCGTCTTGGCGGCTCTCTTCACTTGCGCCGCTGTCCTTATCCTTTTCCGCAATTCCGTCCTCATCCACATCCTCGTCCTCATCCCCATCCTCATCTCCATCTTCATCGTCGGTTTTAACTGTATTGGGTGTTTTTGGTGCACGTTGGGCTTTGGTTAGAATCTTGTTGACCTTGCGCTCGATTTCGTTGTACTCAGCATCCTCATCATAGTCTTCGTCACTCGGGAAGCTAAGCTCTTTGGTCTCGTGGTATTTTATACTAAGCTGCTTGATAATCTCCGGGACGGTCATGATAGCATGGTCAGGAACAGTGCGCTTCAAACGATACCAGACCAATATAATTGTGGGACGCGACCAACGACTGCGCAGCTGCTTCGTCCTAACCTTAGTCCATGGGATTCGGCTGTCCGCGTTGATATCAAAAGCTCGAATAGCCTTGATAATACTATACCGATCTTGGCTGGACATTGCATCTGCTTCATCACGGGCCTTTTGGATGATTTGGGGGACAGGAAGGGCCTCGTCACCATCTATGCCGGCGACGCCATCTTGCACTTGCTTCTGCATAATCTTCCATTTTTGTATACACTGGAGCCGGCTGCGTGTTCGATCCATCAATTCGCTAACCCTTTGCCAGTCAATCAAGTCCTCATCGGATTCATCTGATACCAGATGCCCTTCTTGACGACGTTCCTGGATTGCCTTGACGGCCTCGGTTATTATAGAGCGAAGTTTCTCCTCTTCATCATAAGTCCATGGGTCGACTCGACGATTCTCGCCGCACACGACATAGTTCCGTATGCGATCTCGTACGTCTTCGGGGTGACGATTGATAAGCTTTCCTATTACAGCATACTTGCTTCCGTGTATCTCCCACATCTTCTTCAATTCTTCATGCTGCTCAGGGGTCCATGAACCACGAGCAACAAAGTTGTGGAACTTTCGACGGCACTGATTTATCACTTTCTGGCGCCGGCGATTCGGACAAGTTGCAACAATGCGAGCCCAAAACTCTTGAGATTTGACTTCCCGAGGGTTGCCTTGGATAAGGTCGTTCACTTCGGATTGAGTCAAGTTATGGTCATCTCTCCAACGCTCAACCGCCTGCGTAATATTCCGAAGCTCGAATTCGCTAAACTGGCCAGTAACCAATTCATGAACCTGCGTCGCCTTTTTGGGGGTGCGAAATTTGGACGGCGTTTTATTCGGGGTGGGACTATCAATGTCGTTTCCTTGGAGCATAGAAGATATTTTTGCTTGTTTCCTACCCGTGGTAGAAGATGAGGATGGTCTGGCCAAACCATTAGTATGGGCAGTATGGCCTTCCGCCTCACGTTCAAAAAATGTCGGTTTAACCACGCGTTTTCGTGTTGAGTTTTGCTTAGGTCGAAGCAGCCCATCATCATCTGGTAGATGTTTATCCTTAATGATGTCGGCTTTAGACACAGTTTGGGGGGTTGAATTGCTAGCACTGTTGTTTCCTTGTTCTTCTCTGTCATCGCGAGCTCCGTCAGATTCTGAATCTTCACCTCTTCCGCTTTTATTAACAACAACCTGATCCTGGTTATCTTGTCGGGCACTGTTTGGTAGTAGATTAGCACTAGAGGAACTCTTCTCAGATTGTTCCATCTCCACCTCGTCGGATTTCTCATGACGGTGCGCCGCTCCCCCTGATTCTAGACTGGTGCCATTCGTATTCGAACCGGAGACGGAAGAATTATGTGATATGTAATTTTGCCTGGGATTTTCTGACGCTTCCGAAGTACTGGTATCTACAGAGTCATCCTCAATGACTTCAAGGGCCTTTTTATTCTTTCTGCGGCCAGCATAGAGACTCTCTGCAAGACCGCTGAATGAAGTTGCCGAATCTACTCCGATATTTCCATTGCTGGTGCGCTTTTGTTTCTTCTTTTCCTTGTTAGCTGAACCCCGTGTTTTTCTTTTCTTAGGTAACGAGGTGCTCGACGGTGTGGACTCGATAGTCGCATTATTGATAGGGCGCAAATTAAGTGCATTTTCTTGCTGAGTCTCTTGGATTTCATCGGCTTCGACAGACTCTATAGGATCGGTTGGGATTTCGAGGTTGCCCAAATCAGGAGAGGCTTCCAATGATACTTTCTTCCGGCGCATCTCATTCCTCATCTTACGCTTCTTGCGTACACTGATGGAAAGTCCCTCGGAAACTGGAGAGGAACCATTGACACCGGTCTCATTGTCTTCTCCGCCATCGGAACCAACAAAGCTGGACAGCGATATCAGATTGGGACGGTTTAAGCGTCTTCGCTTCCTAGACTTGCTTGCTCCAGGAACTGGTGTCGATATCTGTTGTTTATAATCTGGAGATTCGGGTATTTCGACCTTGGCGCCTGGCTTCGACGACGTGGCGGGAGGTGAACTAGACATGGCTATGTCTGATTGATTATTATATCGTTGGTGAGTCGGACTAGGAGGTAGACGGTTTGCGGATGGGGCAACTTGACTCGAGAAGACAATTTCCGGGGATTGAGGAGCGTACGGCGGGTGAGAAAGATTAGAGGGTGACGAATCTGGATCTCGTTCTGCTTCTGCACCGTCAAGTTCAGTTTTGGCCTCAGTGCTCAGTTGATTTCCCATGGTTTAGTACATTTTTTTCATTGGTGAAAGGCTATACAAGGTTCCAAGTAGAAGATATCAATGATCGATGTAATACGAAAAAAAAGGATTGACTCTTTTTTTTTCTAATAACCCTATAATCTCGTTTCTTGGGACGTATAAGGAGAGTGCAGTGCGGCACCACCAAATCCAATAAACGTGCGAAGTGTCAAAGCGTCAGATCGCCCAATTGCTGCAAAACCGTCCTTAGATAAAATGTGACTTCATTGCAAAAAGACACAAACCACAGGATTTGCGGGCGCCAAGAGAAGTGGGTAATTCACCCCCTTCAACTACGACGGCAAGGCAAAGAAAGGCAGAAGATCTGCCTAAGGAGCAGATGTGAGACTAATTGGGGTACGCGTTAAAAGTTGGTGATGTGTGACATTCGGTCGCGTCGAGGTGAAGAAAAAAAGAAAAAAAAAGATGATTACCCACTTCCTGTTAAGAACTTAGGTAACTTACAGGGGTTCTTTGTGGTCTATGCGTCTTTCTCTCTGCGGGGTCTGATCTAAAGCATTGGAACAATCGCACTTACCCTGTACTTCGTATACTTCGTACATGCCTATCGCTCTGTACAACTAAAATGCTTTATGGAAGTTACGTGCTTGACGAGAGGCAAACGCGATTCATGATAACCACTTACATAAACTGCAGTAGCTACCTCCTATCAATGCAAAGCTCTTTAATCTTCCAAGGTTGTCTACAATGTGCTGCAAGGACAACGTTAGGTACCTAAGGTGCTTATCATACCTATCGAGACCCACTTTTGTGCAACTTTCTATATCTCATTGATTGTGACTGCTTCAGCAGGAATGTGATTACCTTGCCATATGCAGGGAGGCACGAGTTAGTTAGTACCTACCTAGGTAAGGTTAGGTACCTTAGGTACCTAATGACGACGGAAGCATTCTATAAGACATTAAGCCCTACGCCCGGTTGAACCGTGAAACATGTCTCAATTTATCTATTGACTCAAGCTATTAAATATCCGGAATAGATGAAAACGTTATCCCAAAACCCGACGAAAAATTAAGAATAGCAACATGGTAAATAAATAATAAATATAATATACACCATATGCGTACACCAAGCTGTACTACATAAACAACGTAACCTCTTTACCTACACCACCTCCCACTGCTCGAACCCGAGCCCCAATCTCCAGAGGACTGCCCTCGAACACAACAAACTCCCTGGAATCATCGCTCCCCTTCAGTCCCAGCAGCTCATACACATTATCCGAGACCAGATCCAGGGCTTCTTTCTCACTCAGGCCTCCTTGGCTATTTTTATACGCAATACCAGCGAGTAAACCTACGTCGCGCACTTGCCAGTCCTCGTTAATGCCAATAGCTACACCAACTCCGGCCTCGACAAGCTTGTCGACCGCAGTACCATTTGTTAGAGGCGCACCAGTTAATGCTCGCCGCTGATCCCAAGTGGTACGGTATGAGAGCAGAGGGCTGAGCACAACACCGACATTGGCTGCTGCCAACTCATTCGCTAGCAGGAAAGATTCGGCACCGCCAATGATGACAAGAGAAATGTTGCCACTACCTCGAGATGAAGCAATAGCACTATCCACAGACTCTTTTACCTTTAGAACGGTAGCGATGACATCGGCGCTGTGAACCGTAATGGCTAACGGCAGAGAACCATCAACGACTTTACTCAAAAAGGATGCTTCGGTGTAAGGATCCGTAGTGGTGGAATTTGCATTAATGGCTTCGAGCAGCTTGTGGCGTAACACATTGACAGCATTCGAGATTGAGGTGCTGCCACGCTTGGCGCTCAGATCCAACGTATAATGCACCGCTACGTCATCGGAAAATATGGCGTCCTCATCAAGGGCGTGCTTAGCGGCAGTGCGGAAGCCCACGCTGGTGCCCTGGTGGGTAGCTTGTCCCGAGTATTTGGGTGCCGAAATGGCTCTGGTTACACCGTATTTATGCGCGTAATGTAATTTCTTCGTCTCAAACGCGAGCCCATCGATGCCTCGGCTGAAGATCTCTGGACTGCCTCCGTTATCAGTATCCGATTCGGCGTCGATACCGTTTAGCCCTAGGAGAGAGCCGAATACCGTGAACGGCTTGGTTAGATGGCCATTTTTGAGATTAATGATTCTAACTCCTGATTTCGAAGCCATCTCGAGCTCAGCTTCACAGTCTCCAATACATCCAATCTTGCCGTGTAAAATTACAACTGATAAATTATTGCTGTTGGAAATACTCTGGGGAGATGACAAAAATGATTTGGAAATTCCCGTAAATATTACATCGCTTGCAATAACTGAGTCTTCTGTAGCAGTGGGATCTTCTAGCTCTGGGTTACGAGGGGTCGTGAATGGCTTTTTCAACTCGACAGGATCGTCAAATTGTGCTGTTCCGTCTATCCAAACTTGGACCGGCGCAGCTCCAACGCTCAATGGGTCGCTATCCCATACGACAATATCAGCATCGAACCCGGGCTTCACTTTACCTATTCGCTGCCCAAGCCCTAGTCGCTCAGCCGGCGCTGTCGTAACCGAAGCTAATGCAGCATGATAAGGCAGTCCATATCCGAATGCCTTCGCAGCCTCGAAGACAACATGTTGTGCATTCAGAACTGGGTTGTCGCTCACGTAAATAGGGGTTAGCCCGTTGTCATAGAGGATTTTACCAGCATATTCAGACCCAATGTATGCTTCGGCCTTGTACCACATGTTATCGGCAAACAGAGCTGATGCAGGCGGTGTATCGCCATATGCTCGTTTGAGAACCTCCGGAACAAGGAATGTCTGGTGAGCATGGTGAAATGCGCGAACTGGGAACTTGAATTCGTTGGTATGGTCCACAAATGCTTCTAGATCTGGGACTGTGTAGCAATGGGTATTCACATGAACTTGTCCACGAAGCACGGCAGCTAACGTCTCCCACTCCAAGTCTTGCGGTAGATAAGTGTCCATCTGTTCAATACCGATAGACTCGGCCAAAGTACACCAGTCGTTTTGAGCTTGGACCTGCTTTGCAGCCTGCTCGAAAGCGTGTCGGAATTCCCAAGACTCGCCAAGCCGGCTAGTAGGACCATGTTCGCCAGCTTTACCGTATGTTCGCTTAGAATTCTCGCCGCACGCCATCTTGATGTATCTCCAGGAACGATCAGGGTCAGCCAATAAGTCATTTATCGAGGTCTCATTGCGACCGTCAAGCTTGCCAACTGCGTGCTTGATAACGAAGGCTTCGCCGCCGATGTTATTGCTAGAGCCAGGCAATACCAAACTTGTCGTTACTCCTCCAGACTTAATGACCTGGATCTGATAATCGAAGATATTGATGCCATCAATAGAACGGATGTATGGGGTTATATTGGAGCCCATCTCGTTTGTATCACTATTTCCAGCTAACTCCGGTAGACTATCGACACCGGCATGGCTGTGCATGTCAATAATACCACTTGTGAGTTGACGACCTTTAGCGTTCCATACCAAAGTATGAGGCGGGAGCGAGCTAGCATCAATGTCTTTCCGGACTTCCTTGATGAGACCGTATTCCAATAGAAGGTCGGCAGTAATCCACGAGAATCCCTTTCCAGCGCGTGCATCCTCATCACTAGTTCCGTCGGCGGGCTCTCCAACCCAGATGGTTGCATTCTTGATTAGAGTAGGTTTATGCCCATCAACATAACGCGCATTTCGCTCGCGGCCCAGGCCGACGGGATCCTGTGGCTTAGAACGAAGCTTAGCGCAAGTTTTCAAGTCCTCACTCAACTTTTCTATCGATAGTTGGGATACTGAACGGCCCGTTAGGCGACCGTCTATCTGCCTCCATTGCGCATAAACGATGAATGCGAGGCACGTTAAAGCGAAGAGCTTAATAGCCCGAGAACGCCGTACAGACCTGCGCCTGCGCCAATCTGGTGCAGCCACGGCACTATAAGGGGGAAGCTCTCCCTTCCCGTACTCCATTTCTTCCGATGCGGTTTACCATGTAACGGATGAAAGAGCAGGGGGGAAAGAAGAGAAGAGGAGTTTAAGTATAGAGGAGGCTGGTATTGATCATTCGGGAACCTCCAATAACCCCACGATCTTGGAGAAGACCTAACCAATCGGGAAAGGTTTCAACACGACTTACAGGGGCCGGTTAAGCTCGCGACACCCCACCAAGATAACGACACCATTACAAGTGAAGAGGTAGCCATGACTTATACGTTTCTATTTTCCCGCTATTTTCTTCCTTATCATAGTTGCCAGCTGAATCATATAGGTTGTAGGCAAACCACGGTTCGGAAGCGACCCTTATACCGTTGTCTTAGCAAAGAGCTGAAGCTTCCCGGTTTTATATCCAACCTACCTAGGTAGGTATAAGTGGAACCCTGCGAAACTCGAGGTTAGAAGAACAGTTCAAGCAAATCTACATCCGCTACTTGCGCGTATTAGAGTATAGTCTTAACATGCAGCCAGACAGTGGTGGCCTTTTATGGCTATACCTGTCCTACGATTCACGGTCTTGGCGATATCAGAGACAGTTACATGAATATACCTCTGAGGCTATTTACGGTTTCATGGCTTTACTTACGAACAGAACTGTTTGAATAAGATCAAGTTATTTTTAAAGCACGCGAAAATCAATTAATAAAGGCACCTATCTGGAATCTGGCATAGCTAAGAGCGCAAATCTGTAAATCATCGATGCGAGCGTCCATTGGTAAAGGCAACGGAGAAGGCAAAGGGATCACCTTAGGCTGTCGACTTTTGCCGGCGCGGAAATCCTTGGCGATTAGTTAATTACATGACGGTCGCCGATTTTTTTTTTTATTGATTTTTTTTTTTTTTTTTTCGCAAGAAAACAAACGATATCCTCCCTTCTTCTCTTCCTTCATTTATCCTTCTGACCTGTCGGCCATCGCCTCAGGAGGATATACTCTACTCCTGGGCCTCTATACTCCCATCCCCCTATCGCCATTGTCATCGCCACCTTTAGTGACGACGCTCTTCCTCCTCCTCTTCCTTCTCATCGCCCTCGCCCTCGTCCGCCGTGGGAAGGCTGGGGGCGGCGGCAGACTGCTTCTTCAGCGCCTGGAAGGCGCGGCGCAGAGAGCCCGAGAAGCTAGCCGCGGGTCGGAGGGTTGCCGAGGTGGTCGAGTCGGACTGCTGAGAGCTCGACTTGCGGACTTGCCTCTCCGCCTTCTGGCCGGCCTTGCTCTTGGCCTTTTCCTCCTTCTTCTGCGCGCGCTCCTTCTCGCGCTGCTGGCGCTGGATGCGCCTCTCCTCGTCTCGGCGCTTCTGCTCCTCCGGGTCTACGGGCGAGTACAGGAACGGGCCCGGAGAGGGTCGCACTACCACCTGCTCGTTCCCAGTGGTGTTGATCCACATGGGGTTTCCGGAGACGCCGCTGCTGGTGGGGTGGGAGCCGGCGCGAGATGGTCGACTTCCGGTCGAGCTAAGGGCGGAGGACACGCGGGGTGAGGGCTCCGGAGGGGTTGGCAGAGGCGCTGGGAAAAGGGGTGCGACCTCGGGCTCGGGCGCGGGCATGGGTGCGGGCATAGGTGCGGGCTGATGCTGGTGCTGCACCTGCCACTGTGGCTGTACCTGAGCATATCCCTGTGACTGTCCCTGGGACTGTCCCAGTCCGTGTCCCTGCGCATGTCCTTGAAGCATAGAATGAGGAGGGCTTGGGGCCGAATAGAAGTGACCCTGGTTCGGAGCGTGATAGAAGGGGTCATCCTGCAGCATGCTTCCCTGCTGTCCAGTATTCTCCTGGACATCGATCGCGTGCATAAGCTCAGCGAAGATTCGATCCTCAGCCGTAGTGTTGTGCGCGTGAAGCTCTGCGGTGCTCTAAAACGCAGAGATTCCAGGTGCGCGTAAAACAACCTGGTGGCGGATAAAAGTTCGTAAGCCAGCCTCGGTTCGTAGCGGCTGTTGGTAGAGACTATGCTGCATTGCAGCCAGAGCAGTCGGGCGGCTAACACGTCCGGTGTAGTCGTCATTCTGGAATTGGGTCATCTCCTCACGGATGAGGGCTCGGATGTTCTCGTTGGTAAACGCTCGCGTAGGAGTACTGGCGGCAATGATCGAGGACGGGTGAATCTGTTCATTACCACGACGAACTCTGCGAGACTGTGGGCGATTGACAATCGGAGCCTTAGGTAGGTCTTCGGGGTCCGAGTCTTCAGAATCCACCGGAAGCTGAACCTGGCGATGACGGGTTCTCTGGAAGCGGTCGATCAGAGGCGTCTCAGGCTGAGTATCCGATGAATAGCCTTCAACCAATTGCTTGAGATCCGAAGTTGCGTCCATCACGCTTTGGGGAGCTTCTGTAAGTATTAAAAGGTTAGCGAAGTATCTCAAGGGCGTACATAACAAAATGTCGTAGCCTTACCATGGGCGTGGCGGATGGTGAATCGATCTACGATTGTTCCGCGATGTGCCAAAGGGGATTCTGTAGGTCGATCGCGTAAGCTTGTGAAACAAAGTGTTTTTTTTTTTCTTTCTAGGAGGGGGGAATAAGAAAAAGCAATTTATTACTTACCAGCGAAAACCTGCTCGGCGGTTTGAACCGATTTGCCCTTTCTATCTCCTTGTGCCTGCTGGGAGTGCGCCGAGGGCAGGTCCTCTGGGGACTGGTGCTCTAGGCTACGATCTATTTACTGTCAGATTTCTAATGCGATAAACCTCCAAAATGATAATAAAAAAAATTAGATAACTTACCGTCGTAGTCAGAAGAGCTGCGGGCGTCCATTTCATCGGACTGTCCCGAGAGGGAGGCCTCATTGTGGAGGTTGGTCATGGCCTGCGCCGTCACTTGAGGCAAATGGGGTCCGTCGTCGTTATTCTGGATAGTAATACCTAGCAGTTCAGCTTCCTCTTGCGAACTTAGAGAGTAAACAGAAGACGACTCGTAAACCGAGCTACTGTCTCCGAAAGAAGGGAATCGCACCGTGCTTGCCGTCAATCGTGGTTCAGGAACCGAGTCCTCCGCGGGCATCGCGCCAGGCGACGATGTTTCCTGCTGGGAATTAAGAGCGCAGCGCGCAGCTAGGTCTTCTGCCAATGCAAGTAAGTCCTCAGTAGTCCTGCTAGAAGGTAATAAAGCTTTTGCGTTGCGATTTTTGACTCCCTTGAGGTTTTGTGTGCTAGAATGATGTCTGGGAGGTGGTGGTGGAGGTGGGAAGTTGGGAGGTGGGAAAGGTGGCTCCTGTTGAAATCTAAATCGAGAACCTGGAGCTGCCTGGGTTGGACCCGCCATGGTTTTTTGTTGAGAGTCCCCAGTAGAACGGGAATTATGGATATTCTCGTTGATGGTGGCGTTCTTCAGGTTGGTGGCGTTGCTGTCGTTGTTGTCGTTACTGGAATAGGGGCTATCGGCGCCCTGAGGATAACCGGCGACCAGAGATCGACCCATGGCGTGAGATGTCCCAGCAATGTAAGAGCTACCAGCAGCATGAGAGCTAGGAGTTGTACTAGGCATATCAGGGCGTCGCCGATAGTCACCAAGATCCGTAGAATTATCGAGTCTTCCGTAACGTCCAAAGCGTCTACGATCAGGTGGGTTAAAGCTAACGTCGTCATCAGGTACTGGGGCACCGAGATATCCAGGACTGACAATGGCCCGAATCTCGGCAGCATGATCTCTAACCCCAGGGCTAACAGGGCCTACACCTCTGCTCCCAACAGGTCCTCCACTTGGTCTATTTACATGTTCTCTTTGTATATCTAAAGTTTGACAGTAAATGTTAGCTAAGGTTTATTAATTTAAGTCTAGCCGTAAAAGGGGGTGTTGTACAGTAAGTGTTAACTAAGTGTGAATGATACAACGTACCTTGATAACTTGTGTCATTCTGTCTGACAGATCCTTGTTCCCTTGTCTCTGTTCTTAAGGCTCTGGTAGGATTTGAGGAGCTACCAATACGCTTTGAGGGCTCTGGTGAGTCGTCCGCGAGGCTTTCCACATCTCCATCAAAGGCCGATGGACTTGGCATAGAAGACTTCACATTTCGTGATGTAGGAATCTTTGAAGTTGTTGCAGAGGACAACTTCTGTGACGAGGACGGATCTTGAGAGGATGGTTGGGTGGTCTCCGGACCCTCTTCTGGCTGAGTGTGAAGTGCTGAGACGGGTTGACTAAAGAGACATGTCTTTAGAATTGAGGCACCCTCGGGGGACATGTAGGCGTCAATAAAACTTTCAACTGACCTTCTTCGAGGTGAGATGTTAGCAGGGTTGCTTCTCACTTCCCTTGTGAGTTCTGCACGCAAAGTCGCAGGCTGATTGCCTTGGCTCCGGGCATCACGCCGACCTCCTGATGGCACTGGAGTAGGAATACTTGACGCCTGGGCCGGAACCTTATCAGGCGCAGGATAGAGCACGTATCTATGACGTCTTTCAGACATTATAACTATTGCGACGTGACGCGACGACAAAGTCAAGATGTACCTTAAGCAGGATGTTAGTACTTATTGAATAGCAATGATGGGACTGACTTTTTTGGTGATATTCCAAACGAGGATGAGACGGAGTAATTGATAACTCTTCGTCGTAAACTCACCAAGAGATAATGATCAAAACGATAGGTTACAATCTATCCAGGTATGTATTCGTTAACGTACGAAAGTCAAGAGTCGTTACGATGTTAGGATCAAGGTGCGTCTGACTTGCACAAAAATCGTCTAGAAACTGGATGCCTAGAAATTCACCGGAAATGAATTTGTGCGGAAGGCAAAAAAATCGTATTGAATAAAAAAAAAAAAAAAAGAAAGTGTGGGAGAAAAAAATCGATGCTATGCACGACCAAGTCGGCGGAGGGTGAACGAATCTGAAATGGCAGGCACGAAAACTTGCATGCTTGCACTTACCAAAAACTTAGGAAGTTACGTTAGGTATTGACCAATAACAGCCGCAGGCAAATCATTCACCGTATAAAAGTTAAGAAGCAGGAATATTTTTTTCTAAAATGTTCAATAATTGTACTTTAAGAACGAAGGGCCAATTGCCATTCGTTTCCTGTTACGATTACCTGGATAGATACTAGATCAACAATGTTACCATAAAATCATCCACATCGTTTTAGATACCTCTATAAACATATTCTTGAATCATGCCTCGAGGTTAAATCTGCGAGATCACTGTTACATCAGTGTAGTTTTCTGAATGACTCCTTTGATATCCAACAAAAAAAGAGGGCCTTCCTTTGTCCATGTTAACTTTTAAAAATCTGCCAAGTGTAGATTTTACAGCCCTTCCTCAAGATTCAAGTGTCGATATTCTTAATGACTAGGAGGATCAGGAATACATTGGAACGCCTATAACTACCTACTTTCGGTAATTTATATATTAAATTAGAGTTATTACAGGACGGACCGCTCAGACGTCGTCATAAAAGGAAAGATAACAAGGGGGTGGGTCCCGGCTGGTTGGATAGAGCTACGCCACTCCCGAGAAATATTATAAGGCCTCCGATAAGTGTGGCTCGTTACAAGGAAGGAGGACGCAATCTCCCGGACTCCCCTTAGCGACTTCTTCCCGTATTTTACTCCAATTCTCGGGGCCAACTGGAAAGTTTTGCAGGTCGCTTCCAACGTTGCTAAATAATTTTTTTCTTCATGAACTACATTTTTTCTTCACGATGCTGCCGCGACTTGCGAGTCGGATTACCCCTTTTAGAGGGTCAGCACGTAAGCGCCTCAATGCTACGTCGACACGCGTTGGCTTGGTTTGGCCCCCACAGCGATCGTTCTCCACAACAATGAGTATGAGGTACCAGATTGGCTCAGAATCGGAGGCGAGACAGTCCTTATTCTCTAAAATGGGAGAGACCGCTGCTACTACTCTTGCTTCGGTCGTAGTTTTAGGTCTTGGTTTCGCCGGCGCTGGTTACGCCTATCATCAGTCGTACAAGTGGTTGCAACTTCAGAAGATTCAACACGCGTTCGAGCCAGGAGCTGAGCCAATTCTGGCATTGGCTGGTAAAAATGTACCAGCACCACCCAATTGGGTTGTTCGAGAGGAGCAAGCCAGGATAGACAACATTATCTCCGGAAATGAGACGGGCCATTATTATCTCCTAATGGGTGATAAAGGGTGCGGAAAAAGTAGCATGCTGATCGAAGCTATGAGAAAAGTGGATGGAGACGGTTGCGCCATGCTTGAAGCATCCAACAGCGTCGAAGTATTCCGCATAAGGCTAGGCAAGGCAATTGACTACGAATACCATGAAGATTATATCGGTGGGTATTTCAGCGAGCGCGGACCCAGAGAATCCACGGCGCTCCTCGATATAGAGAGGGCCATGAATAAATTGGAGAAAGTGGCACTCATAAACCGGGCGAAGAAGAACAAACCCCTGCTTCTCATCATTAACCAGATTCATTTAATCCGAGACGACGACGAAGGCAAAGATTTATTGGAACTACTTCAGCATCGAGCAGAGGCATGGTGTGCTTCAAACCTGGTTTCGGTCGTTTTCGCGACTGATGATTACTGGATCTATGAGCGATTAAAGCGGCGTGCCACAGAGCGAATGGTTGTTATGCCGATTAATGATCTTGCGAAACCCCAGGCGATAGTGGCATTGCAGAGATATAGACACCGTTACTTCGCGGAAGATGTACATACGTCTATCCTCGAAGAAGTCTACGATAGAGTCGGTGGTCGGCTCTCGTTTCTGAACCGAGTAGCTAAGTCGCATGACATGCTTGCTACCTGCGATCGGATTAAAGAGATCGAGAAGACATGGTTTTTAAATTCTTGCGCCATACTTGGATCGCAAATGGATGATGATGTAATGGACCAACAAAAATTCTCGGTGAGTTTTCCCTTTGCATTCACAATTCAATACTTTATACCGCGACCGGAGTGTGTGACAAGTTCAAGACGATGAGCGTGGCAACCACGTGATACGCCTATATACTTGACTGTTTTCTCTAATTCGACTCGTAAAAATGGCATCTATCCCTGTATTGTAAAGTTTTACTAACCTTCGACTGCAGTCAGCTTCTATGGTACTCGCATTAGCCCTCGTCGACAAGGAGGGCGAGATGGAAAAAACCTACGACCCGGAGACAGGGCATATTCTTCCGTATTTTCCGATGCATAAGGCCCAAGAAGTTATGACTCGAGCGGACTTCATCCGGGAGCTTGACCGATTAAATCTTTTTACCATAGACAGCGAAGCTCGCGTACGCGCTAGCTCCGTACCCATGCAACGCGCATTCAGGGAGATATGTTCCGAGCCTGGGTTCCGAGAGTTCCTCCAAGATACTCTTGACCGGATTGATGCTATTGAGAGTTTGGGCCGCACAAGGGAATTAGTCGCCAAAGACCTAGTTCTCGGTGGGAAGTACCGCATTTCAACCCGCTGGGATGGTAAGATCGAGGTCCGATTAGACGAGGGGAAGAAAGATTAAGAATGATGAAGAATCCCATATGTGGGTTTTCGGCTACCACACGATGCAATCGTCAGCTGCAGGGCCAGCTTTTCCTTTGTTGCATAAAAAGAGGTATGGGTTTGTATTAGTATTGTACCATATCACGCGCCAACGTCCAGAATTCTTTTCTGTGTATATCATATCATCTTTTCCGTAATCTGTAATTCAGGTCGGATTTTCTTCGATGCTAGGGAGGCATATTACAGGCGCAACCACACGGTTCGATATTTCATAGTTCGGAATTGGATAGATAACATTGCATTCTAATTTAGATGAATTTCAGAATGCAACAACTACTTATGTACAATGGTATGAGTTTTCTACAACCAAATACTGATAAGTGGCAGGTGGGTTCTGAGCTACAAGCGACGGTGGTGAATATCGCACCACAGAAACAAATGCTCATATCTAATAAGTTACGATTTTCCAATTTACCCAATGAATTAGAAGTTTTAATAAAGTGATATATACCATACTTAGAATCTAGATAGACATAGATGCCGTATCCGTACTTCTAAAGGTAAAGACAACTTATGCTGGGAGATACCTTATATTACTCGGAAAACTTTACCGACCGAAATATTGAATACGGTACTGAGAATGGAGTTATGTCCCCCTTATACTAAAATTAAGACAAACATTCGCCATGAAACATATGGCTAATAAAAACAGACAATTCAAACAAGAAACCTGGCATATAGGTATACAGCTACCTAGACTTATGAAAATGGAGATAAAGCCCCCGGTTATAGTTTTAATTATTTAACAATTGTAGCTCACTCCACTAAATTTAGATGGCTTGGACTGTGTCAGGTGAGAGGGAGTGAAGCTTAAATAATGGATGATTGTATGACGTTCTAATGATATGGACTACGTCAGTTGTATGCCCGTGGACATTACAAGGTAGACAATACCTATATTATACCTATATAGCATACATTTTAAATTTTCAAGGTGATTAGATAGGAATTGACATTTCACTACGCTTTTCCTAGTTACCATGGCATCAGGAAACTTGGGTTTCAATTGTGCGCTTGTGACAGGTGGTGGTGGAGGGATTGGAAGGGCCCTCTCGGAATATTTTATATCGAAAGGCAAAAAGGTTATTATTGCTGGCCGAACAGAGTCGAAATTGAAGGCCACTGCCAAGGAAATAGGTGCTACTGGATATTATTTTCTCGACACCGGTTCAATAGCCGACGTTGCACCTTTTGTTAAACGTATCACTAGCGAGCACCCCGACCTTGACTGCCTAGTCAACAATGCTGGTGTGCAAAAGCCGTTGCAAGTCCAGAAACAGACCCCCGAAGACTTCCTCTCGAAAGCTGATCAAGAGATTGATATAAATATTCGTGGGCCGCTTCATCTTACAGTGGAACTCCTACCTCACTTGAAATCCAAGTCACAAGCTCTGGTTATAAACGTATCTAGCGTGCTTGGATACGTCCCATTCTCTATTATCAACCCTATCTACAACGGCACAAAGTCTTGGCTACATTTTTGGTCCATGAATCTCAGGAGCCAATTAAAGGGGACGGAAGTGAAAGTGGTTGAAATTGCACCACCAACTGTGGCTACAGACTTGCATCGTGAAAGGGAGAACCCCGATGACAACAAGAAGGAAAACAATCCGGACGCACTGTCTATAGACGAATTCATGCAGGAGGTCTCCAAGAAGTTGGAGAGTGGAGAGGAAACAATAGGAGCGGGTATGAGTGGCGAGGTTGTGAAGAAATGGTATAATAGTTTCGGTGGGATGTATAAGGACTAACATTAGAAAAAGCACTATAGTCTCGATGTCTTAGAGTTGTCTTGATGTCTTACAGGCGCTGTCAATGATCAATCACATGTAAATGCAGGTATCCGTATACTACATAAAGGCATGATCTGGAAGTGAGGTAATGCACTAAAGGCAGATGCTGTGTGCATGTCAGCATGTACATGCAGATTAACGGTTAGAAAGTACATACGGTACGAAGTACATGTGGCACGGCCATAACGCCACACACCCTTCTTTGAAACTTTAAAAACCCTTACCTTCGTGCCTGCCTTAACGTTTTAGCGTGCCAAGAACCTTGCGGTTACCTGGGCAAAGACCAAAGTGGGATTGCTTTATTATGACGCACCATTTCTGCTTTCTCCTACCATTTACCAAACCGTAAAAGAAAACAAGATCTGGCGTTGATCGCGCCCGCGACGAACCCCGCTGTTTGTTAAAACAGAAAAGGAAAATAAAAAAATTAAAAAAAATTAAATTGGGCTTGTCCTTCAATTGTTTTGTGAGAATCCTTTCTCTTACTGAACCATTTGATTCTCTTTTCAGTTGAGTTCATCCTTTTGGAGATTCAACGGACAACATGTTTGTCCTCAAAAATGGTAAGCGTTCCTCTTCGTCGCAAGGCTGCCTGTTTTTAAATGAGGATAAGCCGTTGCCACAAACTCCAATAATCATAGTTTGCGTATACCTAAGCTACTACAACATAACTAAACAGACCACTAACTTGACTATATCATAGTTGGGAAGCTGATTTTCGGCACCGGCAGCCAAGAGTCTATGATCGAGTTGCCCCAAGGTCAACTCTATCTAGTTCGACCGCTATCGCCTAAGGGATACTCTGAGTTGATCTTCAAGGACGCTACCGCTCGAATTCGTCGTACTGGACAGGATTTCCAGTACCAACTTGTCGTACAAAGAGTTTACGAAGAGGGCGAAGCTGAGTTAGCGGACGAGGAAGGCGAAGACGAGGAGCTTAACGCACTAGCTGCCGAGCGCGACGAGAAGACCTTTTTACTTGACGAGGCTCTTCACTTCCGTGTTGAGGGAAGAGAAGGATCGGAGAAGGTCCTTGCTTGGAAAGACCTAAGCGGAGACGCCGGCGATCTTTACGAATTTGTCTGCGACCCTTCAACTAAATCTGCCCAGGTTGAGGCATTCGAGCGTATCGCAAGACAGTGTCAATACGAGCGCAAGTACCGAAAACCTCATTCCACAGCTTCTGCAGCCGACCTAGAGCAGTTCATATTCGAAGAGCAGCCCATCCCCCAGGCTAGTCCTATTCATAGTCCAACGCTCGCAAGATCAATCGAATCCTCCGACGCCATGTTTCAGCTAAAGAGCGAAGCCAACGCTGGTACCAAGCGGGATAGCGTACCCTCTGCAGCTTCTATACTAGCGGAACCGGAGCCCTACGGAGAGAAAGAAGCTGATACGCACAAATCAAAGCAAGCAGGGCCCCCCTTGCCCCCATCCCAACCCGAACCTTTGGAGATTTTAGCAATGGAAATCGGAGAGTTGCACTTTTTTGATTTCCCTTCCGGCGCATTTGTTCTTCAGGATTCATCCGTCACTGCCCAAGTATCGGATATTGGCAACTGGAACTACTGGCTGCATATTGCTAGTGCGGATCGCCAATGGCTTGGTATTCCCATTGTCGCCGATATTAACCCGGTCTTCAACTTCGAATACCTTTCCTTTATCTTCAACCAGTTTACCGAAGATGGTTCGGCTTATTCCTGGCTATTGAGATTCAGGGACAACAAGACTCTGGAAAGATTCCAAGATGGTCTCATGAGAGCACTCTGGGAGCAGCTGAACGAAGTCAAATGGACCAAGGTCAAAGAGCAGGACCGTCAGTACGTCTTGGATGCTTTCGAGGATCTTAACATGGAAGATGCGCCGATCGAAGAAGAGGAGGAAGAGCCTGAAGCCGAGGAACCTGAAGAGGATGATGCGCCGCAGAGCGAGCATTATGACAGCGACGAGGAAGAAGACGACGTTGAGACCCAGCCTAAGGATCCTCATACCAATTCCGCATTGGCCGTTGGATACAAGCACGATCGCTCCTTTGTCGTCAGAGGTCCTAGAATCGGTGTATTCAAGCACACTCCCAAAAACCACTTGGAATTCACTACCAATATCTCCAAAGTTGAGACGCCTCAGGGCAAGTCTTTCGTCCCTAAGAAAGTCATGTTGCACAATGAGGATCGAAACCTGATTCTGCAAAACGACACGGATCCCAACAAATTGTATCGCATGGATCTAGAGTACGGAAAGGTCGTCGATGAGTGGAATGTTCATGATGATATTCCGGTTATTACATTTGCACCGGAAAACAAATTCGCGCAGATGACGCACGAGCCTACTTTCCTCGGTATCTCTCGCAACGCCTTATTCCGAGTTGACCCTCGTCTATCTGGAAACAAGCTGGTCGACTCCCAGCTCAAGCAGTATGCATCGAAGAACGATTTCTCGGCAGTATCTACTACAGAAAAGGGTTACGTAGCTGTTGCCTCCAACAAGGGTGATATTCGACTTTTCGATCGTCTTGGCATCAACGCAAAGACTGTAATTCCAGCTCTCGGTGAGCCTATCATTGGTCTTGATGTGTCTGCGGACGGTCGTTGGGTGCTTGCGACCTGCCGTACATATCTACTGCTCATTGATGCTCTACAGAAGTCTGGCAAGAATGAAGGCAAATTGGGTTTTGAGAAGCCGTTTGCTGCGGACTCCAAACCTCAACCCCGTCGTCTGGCATTAAACCCCGAGCATGTCGCTCAATTCCATCACGAAACAGGAAAAGGTGTCTCATTTACTCCTGCTCGTTTCAACACAAGCAAGACAAACAACGAGACATCAATCATTACTGCCACCGGTCCATACATCGTCGATTGGAACCTTGAAAAGGTCATTCGTGGATCCAAGGCGCCATACATCATCAAGCGCTACGAGGACACTGTTAAGGCCGACGACTTTAAATTTGGTACCGATCAGAACGTCATTGTTACCTTGCCCAACTGGGTGAACATGGTTGGCAAACAGCACCTCAAGAAACCTACGAGAGAGAGTATTGCTGGTGATTTCCAACGACTGGGCACACCGAGACAAAGTTCGGGACGTATCGGCACGCGGGCGAGCGGTCGTTACAAGCTTGGCAAAGACGACGTGGTGAACTCACCTTATTAGATTTAAGCCCTCGTCTGTGTGTCAAATGGACGGCCTTGCAGTCGATTTGTTTGTTATTACTAGGTTGCCCTCGTATTAAGGGCGGGATCGCACTTTTCCTACGATACATACCCCAATGGCGTTTAGGAGGAGGATGGAAACCGGTGTTCATTCGTTGACCTGATACGAGCCATTTTTGCTTAAGGTGATACCTGATTCTCAACGCGCGATATTGGTGATTTTCGTATTAGATAGGTACTTAAGGTAGTCAATAATCGACTTTATTGATATCCCATCCGTTCGGTGAATAGTTCACATTTCACGAGTCGCACCGCAGAATCTATCCGTACGTCCGAACAAATCGTGCCACTCTTCGCTCGCTTCATTTTATATAGTAGCAGTTTGTGACCATGTCGTTTTGTAGTACTATCCTTAGGAGTGATTCCTATTGGCTCTTCTAATCTTCGTCTGATTTGGAAGAAGCACAATTATCAACCTAGATTCTAAGTTATCGGTCGGAAACACGCAGTGAAGCTGATCATTTCTCGTGTTCATTAGGCTAGATAGTAGACGAATGGCCTCTAGAGCGTGGGGTTCGTTCGTTAAGGAGAATATAACTTACAGCTAGCTTGGGGGCTCAGTTGGTGAATAACTTATACGGAAGATTCTGCATGGCGTCGTCATATTTACGATATTTACAACAGGACGTAGGTAGCATCCCGCGGAGTGTGAGTGATGGAGATAGAGAAGAATAAAAGAGGCTTATGAGAGAGGTATCCATACATGTGATGTAGCAGACTCCTAAGACAGCTTGGCGATACTGCGCACAATGCTAATTTACTAATTCCGAAATGAGATTACCATGCAACCAAATAATCAGTAAAGAGCAAAAGAGTTACGAAGTAGTATCCAGGCCGGGATCTTATGGTGTGCTTGTAATTGATTTACCATCATCCCCGTTCCTCGGATTTCCCCTAATACCGTAAAAGATTGGGCAACTCGCATTCAGCCAAAAGACCGTACGCAAACTACGTCGCAGCTATACGACGTTGACGATCATACTACGCAGCTAAGACCGGTTCGCGGCGTGATGATGCCTCATCATCAGATGCCTTTGCTTTCGGAGATCAATATTGTGAGATGTGGCACCAAATGTGGTGAGTCTCTCACCTGTCCTTTCCCCCTTTTATCGAACTGCCCACCTTGGCTCCGGGTTGGAGATAGGCAATACCCACGACCCAATACGCCGGTATGTATCGTCATTATGGCACTTATCACATACCTCTAGACTTCTCGATGTAACTATCCCCATCGAGTCGTCCCGCGCCACCGCTGACCCGGTTCGACCGAGATCCTGTTTGGAACGCGGTCTTAAGACTACGTTTTCGGGTGAATGATAAGCTGCAGGCCTTAAAAAATCTTGATGTCGCATCTATAGGGTTGAAACAATGGATTATCAAAAATAGCCATTGATTATCCATATTCTTCTCTAAGTTCAAGTTAAGAAAATAATTACGACGATATTCTGTGCGCGTTCTTTCGTAACGTCGCCTTCCTGGGGCGGTCTCTTCACCTACCACCGTCACCCCCTATTTCGATCCCTTCAACTTTCCTTACCCAGTCATACAGCCGCGATGAAGTCGCTTCCTTTCCTTACTCTGGTGACACTGCTCTTCGGGGTATACGTGGTCGGCCCGGTTAACGGTATTCCCAACTGTCCGTATCCAGGCCCAGCGTTCCCAAAACCCACAGCACTCGCCTCCTCTGATATTATTAAAACTGCAATCGCGAACCTAACAGCGACTTTCGATGCTCGGGGTATGGACCCAGGTACCAATCCTAATGGCACGTCGTGGTCGATTCAGGTTTTCTCTGCCTCTGACCCAAACGAAGACGAGCCAATATGGAGTCATTACCACACAGCAACGGACCTGCTGGCGGCTGATACACCTGGTGTCAAAAGTATAGACGGGAATACCGTGTACCGACTTGGTAGCGTAACTAAGATTTTTACCATCCTGACGTTCCTGATCGAGGCCGGTGACACGTATTGGAACACACCCGTGACGCAATGGGTTCCGGAACTCGAACTTCTCGCGGGAAAAGCGCAATACGATCCGATTATGAATGTTGACTGGGATAGCATTACGCTGCAGGACCTAGCGAGCCACATGGCGGGTATCGTGAGAGATTGTAAGTGCTTTCTGTTGGCGGTTCATTTTTAAGACAATCTATTGGACTGGGACGTCAAATATCGGCCAAAAAATTAGGAGATGAAAATAAAAAAGGATTGCCGAGCTAAGACTATAAAATCAATTCGCTAGACGCCATCGAAGGAGAACTTACCCAAGAATACAACCAAACCGTCCTGGGATCTCAGGGTTTCCCGCCAGCACCTCTGAACGAAACGCCCATATGTGGAGAGGTCATAACATGTAATCGAGCTCGTAAGTTGATTTTTTTTCACAAGCCTATGTGCTCCAATGCGTAATAGGGGAGATTGAAAAAGCCGGGGAGAATAATACAGAAATCAGCGAAACAAGCTGTGAAAGATTTCTCAGATAGGTAGCTAACGAAACACTCCTTAGAATTCTTCAGTGGCCTGGGCAACGTACCACCATCCTTCTCGCCGTCGTGGACAACAGGATATTCAAACGCCGGATACCAAATATTAGCATACGCTCTCGAGGCGATAACGCAGAAGCAGTACGCGAATATGCTGCAGGCGGACATTATCGACAAGCTCGGGCTCGAGCACACGTTCTACCAGAAGCCCGACGACACGCTCGGTGTTATTCCCCAGGGCCAGGAAGATAACTGGGCGTTTAGTATCGGCGAGGCGAGCCCGTATGTTTCTCCCTAGCTCTCATATCATTTTTCTTATTGTCTCTCTTCTATCGGTAAACTGCGAAGATATCGCAACGCGACACCGCTAATGCCGAAATTCAGAACCGGAAACATGTACTCCTCCGTAACCGACCTATCGCGTCTCGCCCGCGCTATCTTCCGACACACGCTCGTCCCGCCCGCGCAGACCCGTCGCTGGCTCAAGCCGACGGCGCTCACGGCCGACCTCCGCGAGGGCGTCGGCTCGCCGTGGGGCATCCGCCGCATCCCCCTAACCGACGGCAGCCGCGTGGTCGACGCGTACAGCAAAGCGGGCAGCATCAACGTGTACATGTCTCTCCTGGTCCTGCTCCCGGACTACGACGTCGGCGTCACCGCCCTGCTGGCCGGCGGGTGGCCCGGGAACGCGAACTGGGACATGGCGGACGCGATCGGCGCGGTGCTAGTCCCCGCGCTGGAGGACGTCGCGCGCGCGCAGGCGGATGCTTCATACGCGGGGACGTATACGGCGGACACCACAGGGGAAGACGGACGGGGACAGCAGATAAATAGTAGCTTGGTCCTGACCACGGACCCGACGCGGCCGGGGCTCGGCGTCGAGCGCTGGATCAGCAACGGGACGGACATGCTGCCGGTCGCGGTGCGGTACACGTTGAACTACAACGTGACGGCGCCGGCGATCCGGCTGTACCCCACGGGGGTGGAGACGGGGGAGCTTGAGGGGCAGCCGGGGGTGCGGAAGGTAGCGTTTAAGGCGGTGGTGGAGAACCTCGATTTGGAGGATCAGGGCGCGGATATGTTCTCGACGAACTGCGGGACGTGGGTGAGCCAGACGACGGCGGTGTATGCGGATATGCCGCTGGACCAGTTTGTTTTTACCGTGGAGGGAGATGGGAGGGCGGTTAGTGTTGTACCGTTGGCTTTGAGGACGAGGTTAAGAAGGGAGGAATAGGAGAAGGTGGTCAACGTTTGGAGATATTCGTAATATATATATATATATATATATTGGCTTGTTAAATACTTTTTACCACGAGGGGAGAATATTTATACCAGTGTCTGTAAATTTTACACGAGATGAGATCCGGGAAATAACCCCAAGATATCAAATAAGCAGCTATTAGTATATGGATAGGCCGCGTTAACGGTTACCTAACATGCTATATTTGTTAAAGGAGAATTTGCTTTGGAAATATATAAGCTCAGTAGAGGCTGATAGCCAAGTCAGCGAATGATATTATGGATACCAAACATACGAAATAGCTGAGATATTATTGCGACCTACCAGCCAAGCCTCCTTTAGAATGTTTAGTTTTGAGGTGGAAGAAGACGAAGTTGCACCTTATGGGCGGTAATTCTAAAAATTCCCTTGCCCCTTTTACCCCTTATTGCCCCGCTTTTCTCTCAAGATACACAACATCGCAACGTATGAGGAACCTTAAATGCATCGAGTTCCGTAGAATTTACAGAATATTCCATAAAATTAAGATACTTCACCAAGTCTAGTTGTAAGGGATTCTACTTTATATTGAAGATATATAACCCGAAATTTACCTCCATACATACATGTAATTACCATGTTGGCTCTCTACGTACAAACTTCTGAAAAAAATGGTACTATGCACATTTCTACGAACCGGGGGTCCCCAAGCCTCCATTACCGAATTATCTACCAATCCCGTAAAACTCCGTCCCAGACCTTGTCTCGATCACATGCTTTTCGTTCTTTCTTCGTCACCCTCTCTCGTCGTTGTCGTCATCATCTCATCTATGGGTTTTTGGGTTCAGCCTCAAAGCAAATAAGTATTGCCCACTGCAAATCATGTAGTCTCAGGTGGACCTTGGCTATTAATAGTTAATAGCCTGTCGAGTAAACATTAATCCCCTACGCTATCCTGAGAAGCTCTGTTCATTCTAGTCAACTTACTTGACCCCGCGATACCATCCCCCATTCTCCTTTTTATTTCAGCAAACCCAACGCGCTACCCGACGGAGCGGCTGCGCTAGTAGCTGCCTTAACGCTCTCAAAAACTCCGGATAACGCACGGCCAACTTCGTTGCTCAGTACCGGCCTTGCGTCTGGGCCAACTTTGCTATCAACCCCGTGACGATGGGCGCTGCTGACTTTGGTGAGCTCGTTAACGAAACTTTGACCCCACCACGCTGATGTGTATTTAAACACATATCTCTCCAGCTTGCGATAATTAGCCTCGCGCATCTCGGGAGACATGGTAACTGCGTCGTGGATCGCGTTGGCTAGCTCTTCCGTGTTCCAAGGGTTCACTATCAGGCTGCCGTTCAGCGACTGGGCAGCACCTGTGAATTCGGAGAGGATCATGACGCCATGGCGCTTCTGCTGAGTTGCGATGTACTCGTACGACACGAGGTTCATTCCATCTCGCGTAGAACTTACGAGACAGACATCGGAAACCGCGTAGAGCGCGCAAAGTTCGTCAAACTGGACGCTTTGATGCAAGAAGTGGATGGGCATAAACTCGACGGTTCCAAACCGACCGTTAATCCTTCCTACCAGTTCGTTGACGACTGCTCTGAGGTTCTGATACTCCTCGACGTCTTGTCTTGAGGGCACAGCAACTTGGACAAGCACGATCTTGCCAATCCACTCGGGATGTTCCGTCAAGAACACTTCCAGGGCGTGTAGCTTCTGTGGAACACCCTTGATGTAGTCAAGACGATCGACACCGACAATTAGCTTCACGCCCTCGAATTTGCGAGACAGCGCGGCGATTCGCTCCTGTACCTTGGGCTTCTTCAGTCCCTCGACGAATTTATCTGGATCTATTCCGATAGGGAACGCTCCGACCGTTACGAACTTTCCTCTGTATTCGACGCCGTTCGGGGTGGTGGGGGCCTCTAAGATGCGCGAGCAGGAGCTAAGGAAGTGTCGAGCATAGTCGTAGGTGTGGAAGCCTATCAGGTCGCACTGCAGGAGACCTTCGAGTAAGGCTTCGCGAACGGGGAGGATACGGTAGATCTCGCTACTGGGGAACGGGGTGTGTAGGAAAAAGCCGATCTTTACGTCTTTCCGGTCACCCAGCTCGTTACGTAGCATTTCAGGTAAAAGCATGAGGTGGTAGTCGTGTACCCAGATCAAGTCGCCGTCTCGAACATCTTTCAAAACGGTCTTGGCGAATAGCCTATTGACCTCCTTATAGGCCGCCCAAGCGTTCTCGTCGAAAGTGATCTCGCCGGGGTGGTAGTGGAACAGAGGCCAAAGGATAGAGTCTATGATTTAAAAGTCAGCATTGATTGGAGGGGGGGTTGCACATTAATTATACAAAGACGGGCAGGTCGTACTTGAGAAGCCATTATAGTGTCTGTCAGCGAGTTCGTCGTCGACGAAAATGGGATGCGCATTATATTCGTCCTTGAGCTGCTGCTTCACGCCAGCCACCTCGGCTTCGGGAACTTCTAAGCCAGGCCAGCCGTACCATTGGAAGCTTGTTGTTTTGCTCAGACCACTCAAACCAGTAACCAAACCTCCAGAAGACATGGAGAAGCTGTAGTTTCCCTCCTCTTTTCGTTTTATGGTAATCGGAAGACGGTTAGATACCAGCAACAACCGGCGGTCGCCGGTGGAGGAAGAATCACTCTCGTCGGTTGATGGCATGTTGGGTAGCTCTCTCTCTCTCTCTCTTTCTCTCTTTGTTTGTCCCAATCGTTTATTTGCTAGTTGCGATAGGAGCAAGTAGTAATCGTAGCAATGCGCTCTTGCTTTGTAAGAAACGAGACTACGAGTAGGCGGTTAAAGTGGAAAGGAGGAAGAGCCTTTCCAATGTTGAAGCTGCGGCGATGCAAATTCGACTTATGAAGCTAGGTAAGTTATAAGTGGAATAGAGAAGTTAGGGAGGTTTGATACAACACAAAAGTGTCAAGTGTCAAAGCACGAGCAGGAAGAAGTGATTATGATTCGTTCAACAGGCTAGTGGCGTTTTATTAAATGCGTGATTGACTGATGACGGGGAAGTATCAAGTCGTTGCTGTTGTTGTTATTGTTCACAGTGGCGGAAAAGAGAAAATTGGGAGGGGCCGTAAAAGCGATAGAGATGGAAATTCGTAGGTGATTCGCTTTTAGGCGGGGAATGGGTTGAAGGTGGTATGGATTTTGTGGAAGGTATCCAGATATGAGTACAACGGGTACATCGTCAATAATTGTGATTATCTTAAGCATTGTAAGTATCTTAAGTACTATCTTAATTAAGTACTACATATCTACTACCTGATAGGTAGGTCCATAGAGGTATGTTACCTAAAGTTCCTAGTGTAATGTAATGTTAGGTACCTTAGGTATTTTAGGTACGTTCTCGAGCGCGCAATCTGGTTGGGTAGAAATCTTGGGTTTGATGCAATCGAGATGCAAGAGCAGCGAAATCCCTCAGAAACCGCAGCCCCACCAGAGAGCCAGAACCCAGAGCCTGCTTAGCCCACTTTCTTCTCTGTACATAGTAGGAGCTTTGGTCCGCTAGGTCTTGGCCCACTACGTAATTGCAAGTATTTTTTATTTTTTTCGTAGCGGGGCACTGCGGGGTCTTTCGGGTAGGGTATCAGTTTCTATCCAGCTTATCCAAGTGTCAGGCTGAAGTTAGTTGCCGCTAATTATGCTGTATTACGACACTATTAGGTGCGCGTATCTCAAAACTCGTGAATTTTCCATTAGGTAGTTAACGGAACCTTGGAACTAAGGTAAGGTACCTTTACTTACAACTTCAAAACAAGAGAAAAAGGGTATCATTCCAAAATCACAACCATAAAACAACTCGATAAGTTTTAATATGGGCATTTTCTATTGCTCGACTCATGTTTGGCCACACTGAAAATATTTCAAGTTATAGGCCCGATAGCTTCTTACACTCACTGCGACGTACATATGCAATCTAGCCCGCCGGCAGGGGACTTTATATCTTACCGGCTACTCTCGTCGTTACTCTCATTTAGGATCACATCGAATGCATTACGGCGACTGAAACCGATCGATAGTATCTTGCATGCCTTAGGTACCTAAGGTATTATTTTAGCTTATAAGACATTTCTAGAATCATACAACTTTTACGTACTATAGGCTGATGCTATTCCCAACTTGCGCCAATGCCAATTTTGGCTTAGTCTCGGGTTCATTCTAAAACTGATGACGGGATGGTTCTCGAAGTTACCATGCTCTGTCGAATTTCGGTTCGAAATTCCCGACATACGTACATGATCTAAGTTATGCCCAAGTATAATCTCTTTCCTTATATAATACGGCCTAATCCCGATCCCGTCATAGTGAATCCGATAGCTATCCGTCTAGCCGTCTCCTGTTGTCCTACCCGGCCTAATTCAACCAATCATTGATCGAGATTCAACCTAATCGAGTGAATCTAGATGCAAGCCTTCGGACCAAAACATCCGTATTGGTGTAACGGCAAACATCAAGTATTCGATGGTTATTTTTTTTTTTATTCTTCTTGGACGAAACGTAGAGAGATGCATTGCATTTATTACTCATTACCTATACACATAACTGAACTCTCGAGTTATCAAGTGCAAATTATTTCCGATTATGTTCTGTCACTGACGAAATTATTAATTCAAAATTAAACAAGATGTTATTCATGTATTGTACAACCCCGAGTGTAGATAACACGTACCTAAGCCAAGTAACTTTACTAACAACGGTAACCACGATAATATCAAAGCAATCCGTATGATATTTATACAAGGACACCAGACCACGTCTCCGTTCATTTACGTGTCTTGCGCGTATTTCGCCTCCGTATGAGCAACCCGATATCCATGATAATACACTTCAAACTCGAGAGTTGCGCTCCCCAGGATGACCATCAAGTTGAAGATACAATCTCTCCATTTCCCTTTTTCAACAGGACTCTTATAGCTGCCCGTGTGCGACCATATAACGCTCTCGGGAATCACGAAGCTTAATTCGCACAGCTTCTTAACGCCTATTAAAGCATTTAGGATAAGCATTCAGCTTAATTAGTCTCATGAGGAAAGGTCACTCACTCTCATCCCTCCTAGTAGGAGGCTCCTGTTGGTCAGAGTAGAGTAACACCTGCGAGAACTCGCGGGCGCCCGTACTAGTCCAACCGATACCATGCACCGCTTGTTGGATGTCAATTGGAAGTATATCATTCTCCCGCATCATCTCGCCCTGATGGAAATATCAGCTACTATCAACCAGAGCTGGAGTCTGGATCACCTACTCTCTTTAGCAACCACCTCATCTGGTTGTCAGCTGCATATTGGCCGGTGCTTGGGTCCTGTATACGGTCCCGCCAGAGGTGCCTCTTCGGGTCGAAATTCTCCATCACGGGAACCCCGTAACTGTACCTTGAGATGCGCGAAACAATGGTTGGGTCCGTCTTGGGAGCCACTGGGATACCTGCGTTGTCGATAGTACTATAGGGAGGAAGGCTCATTTCTGCCGGCGAAACAGGCTTTCGTACTTGTTCCAATCCCCACATACATGCGCCACGGCATATAGCAGACCAACTACATTGGTAAGTGGATTTGTCTTTAATGTTTGACGAATTTATTGTACTTACGCGCCATCGACTTGGAGAACTCTGATTCCTTCCGAGGTGTACGCTTTTTCAAGGCGGCTATGGAGATACTTGCTCTCCCCGAATCCACCAACAAGAAGGATAGCCTTCAGATTTACTATCTATTAGATTCTGTGTGCGCTATTGTAAATGTTACGGTAAGCGTACCTTTACCTTGAGTCCGCGTGCTTGGACTTCCATCGTCTGATTTTGAACCAGAGTGTCTATCTGGCCGCAAATATGGTCGAAGACTGTGCGCAACATATTACTATAAGGTGGTAAATGAGTAAAACATAACACCGAGAGAGAAAGTTTCGTTAAACTTACGCTTTCAGTGGCACATTGTCATCTACAATACCCTCTTCCTCATTATCTTCGACACCTCTGAGATCTACTGAGTAGTCCTTATTATCATCGCCCATGAACGATCGTTTGATGCCGAACTCGAACTCTTTGAGCATCTTTTTCTTGCTCACTTCCTTGATCTGCGCGTACTGTTTTTCGCCAATGAGTGCAGCGATATATTTGACGAACGCCAGGTCGAGGAATACTGATCCGCATAGGTCGCCTTTAAGACGTGTTAGCATATGAGATTGGATTGAACCGTTAACGTGAGCGCACCGTCTCCGATAGCACACTCTTCCACTCTTAGTGGGTGAATGCTGTTTACTTTATAGCTTATTAAATCCTGAAAATTCCGGTCAGAGATTAGATACTCGGAGACTAGACGTGGTGCATACGTACCACTGTCCCACCACCAGCATCGCAGACTACAAACGAGTCACCGGGCTACTCTCGTTAGTAACATGCAACAAAAGGATATAATTATTAGGCAGTGATAAGCTCAAGAAATATAAAGAGTTTACCCGAAGTGTGTCTTCCTCTGCTTTCCCCCTCAACGTCGCCAAAGCAGCCGCCTCAGGCTCTGTCACCATTGAGATGTCGGCGGGGAGGCCAGCAGCTCGGGCTGCTTTGACGGTTCTGTCCTTGGCTTGATGGGACCACATCGCCGGTACCGTCAGTACAACGCGAAGACGGAACGTGTTTTCCCAGTTCTCATCGTCGATTCGCTTGCGAATGTCTTCCTTCGTGTAGGCCCATAGAGCTCGCAAGTAGTCAGACACCACTTCGTCGGCAGTCTTGTTCAACTTGTTGAGGAGCGCGTTGCTCTGCTTAACATCGTCAATCGTCTTAGCGTATTTGTGCTCAGGCTCAAGTAGTATCTTTATCCAGCGAAAGCTGTCCTCGCGCATCGTAACCTCGTATCCCCAGTTGCTAACTTGGCCATTTTTATAGGAGATAACGGAGGGAACTTTCTCGGCGTTCGCGTTAACGGCTTGCGGGTTCGTCCAGTCCGTTATGAGCCGTATCTTTTTCTGGCCTTCGTTTATAGCCCAGCAGACTCCAGAGTGACTAAATACTGCAAATTTAGCGAACTTCTCCTTAGCTAAACCCTGACGTGAGTAACTGACGTCGTTCCAAAGTCGATACCCACGACTATCTCTGGCCCGAGTAAGTCCATTGATGTTGCTGCTGTAGAGACGCGAGAACTGGAAGCAAGGGAACTTCCCAGAGAGCTTCCAAGAGAGCTTCTACTTCGTAAACTCTTCATAGTTGAACCTGATCATGCCGAAGCTACGTGACAAATGGAAAAGTCAAGAATGCTTTGAGTGTCTCGGAGGCCTATTTAGAGGCGCAGGCTAGATCTACTCTAGTTTTGACGAATGGTCCCAGGCGAGTTTACCAGGTAAACCACCTTGTGTATGACAGATCGATGGCGCATGTCAGATCTTCCATGAACGACAGCCAGTCATCAATCTAGAAGCAACGCCTACAGCCACGCGCTGCTGCAACTAAAGCCGGCCTGGGCCACCATTTCGGGAGAGAAGCATGGAACTACGACAATAAATTTAGAAAGGATTCCGAATTAGTGAGGAGTGTCTGCTTGTTTAAGGTAACGGCGTGAGTCTAGTTGGCGCCACTATCATATGGATGATATGAGAGAAGTTTCCTTACTCCAACTGACCGCCTCAGCTTGCATAGGCCTAAATCACGCAGCCTAGGATGCTTGCTTGGAATGCCATAACTCCCCCAATAAGACAAGAAATGCAACTTTACTAAAGCCAATGAACATTATCAGCTCGCCGCATTGAGAATAGAGGCGCTTATGATTATTGATCGGATTTACCAGGTAGAGAATCCGCCTGCACTGCCTGCCGCACACTCCTACAGCCTTGCGCAGGAATACACAGTATGACTCTAGAATAGAAGTCATTAAGCTCGGCATTAATGGCCCAGGCCTGTGCGCGCTGCTACCAAACATTGATAAAACGAATTGTGTTTTTGCTCTGTTTGCTATTCAAGTCATGCCATTTGAGATAGAGGTGTAAAGCATCCAGAAAGTTAATACGAAATTATTCAGTTTGTGAGAATCAACCATGGACAGTCCAACGGATTTGCCGCCGCTTGACGGCGCTTCTCAGCCAATTCCTCAGCTTGGCCTTCCTATGATTGTCATTATGGGTGTAACTGGGTCAGGGAAGAGTTACTTCATCAACAAGCTCGCAGGTCTCCCAGCGGTCGCAGAAGGGTCGCGATTAGATTCGTGTAGGTCTCACTACCTGGTAATTATCAGAGGACTATTCTAACAACCAAATGCACACCCGACACAGGCACGCAACGGTGTGAAGTAGTTCCCGTCTCTATTGGCAGCACAAAGACTCTTCTCATCGACACTCCTGGTTTTGACGATTCCGACCGTACGGACTCAGACATCCTAACTGAGATCGCAAGACTGCTTGCGAGCCAGTACGCTCTGGGCTTTCAGCTAAAAGGGATCATCTATGTCCACCGCATCACGGACAACCGGTATGCGGGGTCGGCTGTTAAGACTTTCGAGATCTTTAGGCGGATCTGCGGAGATGAGGCGATGAAGAACGTGGTTCTTATAACTAGCCGATGGAATGAAGTTGACGAGCCGACTGGGGCGAGCCGGGAGCGCCAACTTCGCGAAAAATTCGTCAGTAGTTTCGAAACCATACCCTATCAACTACATGTTGCCCGTGATAGAGATGGCCCAATTGGGTGCACAGTTACTGATCATGTATTACAGTGGGCTTACATGCTCGGTCGAGGCTCGTGCATGAATCGTTTTCACGGTGATCGCGATTCAGCTCGAACCATTGCAGCTCAGCTACTCATCAAGGAGACAGTCACCTTGAAGCTTCAAGAAGAAATGGTCAATGGCGGCTTACAGCTAAACGAGACAACTGCTGGCTCATATGTCAGCGACGGTCTCGACGAGCTGAAAGCCAAGTACGAAAGGGAATTACAAGCGCTGGAGGATCTCCGAAGAGAACTACAGGAGAGCGACAGGATGATGAAGCGCCAAGTACAGCTGGACATACAGCGCGAGAGGGACCGGCTCAAAAGCGCTGAACAACAACAGGTCAGTCTTGAACGGGACATCGCTGGGGAGGTCCACGAGGAAATCAAGAAGGAGACTAAGAGACAAAGGTTCGTGAAAGGGCTCGGTAAAGTCCTTCCGTACGCGCCAATGGCTCTAAATATACTGTTCCTATTCGTCGGTGTACCGCCAGGAGTAGGCGATATATTTACTTCATGGTTAGGAGGGTTTCTCGGTGAGGATTCATCTAGCTAAGTCGTTTACTAGGCAGGGAGTTGGATAGGCGGTTGATTGTATAATCAGGTTTCATCTCAGCTTAATTTTGGATTAATATGCTCTTTAGAATAGATCTCTCAATATGATACATATGCGTTACAATAAAATATCATCCAAGCCAGTTATGAAATAAGGCTCTACACCGTTTCAAGTTGCGCATCTAACATACCATTGATTTCACATTCAGGATATTTCCATACTTTGATATACGCCTTAGATTTAACCATAATAAAAGTAGACTCGCGTTTCAAGCACTGTGTCAGGCCCTACAAATCTCCTTACAGGCTTCTGCGTCTTACTTGCATGAGAAGCGCGTTACCATCCCCTGTTCCAGAACAGAGGTGGTCAAGATTAAACAGGAAACACACTCGCGAAACCCCAAAGATGCGGCGAATGGCGGCTATTAGCACCTAGTTTGGGATTCTATTACAAAGCAGTAGTATAGCAGGGTTTAGTCATAAATAGGTAGTTGTTTAGGCGGCTAGATGTGGTGGGTTGGGGGCCAAGACAATTCGCTAGATAGCTACCTTTACAGTAAAAGTAAGCTGCCTTGGCTGATATTCAGCTCCGTGAAGGCTGTGTGGATGGACTAGATGCACACCTAGAGCATGGCAGTAAAGCATACGCCCCTGGGCTAGTCCGCGGTTCGCGTCCTAGGTGAATGTTAAGACTGCGGCTCTTTCCAAATCGATTCTGCTGCCCTCCCCCCAGAACCAATTTCTTTAGCACTTTTTCTCATCGAATTTTGAATTCTATAGGTTAGGCTATTTTCCCTTATTCCACTGCTTTCCGGTAAAGTTTATATTTCCCATAGCAATGATGAATCGGGGAATCCATTCGCGAGACATGCCGGGATATGACAGCCTTGAAGAACGTGATGATATTAACAATCAACAAGGACCGCCAGTGCCTCCTCGCTCTGGCGCTAAGCTTTCCAGAAAAGGCATGAGAAGAATTACAGACGATGAAGCAGTTGCTGCTGGTAGAGGGTCGAACGGTACGTTCATTGTAGACGAGTCAAGTAAGCTTGTGAAGCCTTCTTATTCCTGTTCCCAAAAACTAACCTACTTCCCTCAGGATACCCAACTCACACAGCTCACCCACCAGGGAATGGCCAAGGTCAACGGGGCCAACCCAAGCGTAGTAGTCGTGATACTTCTACACAGGGTACTGGAAACTCACTTTCAGGTTTTCGTAGCGTAAGTAGACTAAATATTCTATGGAGTCACCCTACTAATTGTTGCTGGGGATAGATGGTTGACCGTCTTAACTTCGGCGGTCCTTCTCCGGCGGACCTCGCGTGCGAGGAACGTTTTGATAAACTGGAAGCGAAATACCTTCAGACCAAGGAAAAGAATAAGAAGCAACAGATAGAAGTGGAACATCTCCAGAACCAGGTCCAAGCGCTAGAGGAGTCAAATCAAATCATCAAAAGACGCAACGACAAGCTACAGGGCTACGTAGACAATAGAGAAGCTGCCCTAGGATACCAGGAGTCTGATGAAGCTATCACTTCCAAGTTCCGCAGCTTGTACCATCAGATCAGAACATGGTCTAATAAGTTCTGCGTCAACAGCGACAAGCCTATCAAGCTAGGATTTCCCGACGAAGAGCAGTTCCAGCTTCTACAACGTGTGCTACCGATGATGAGCAACGTTGAAGACTGGGCTACCTGTCTCTCCGATAGCAAGCGGCGACGGAAGTTCGTTCGCGGCTGGGTGGCGTTGAATGTCACCGAAACCATGTTTCGGACGCTGCCATCCAAGAATTACCAGGTAAGCATTCACCTTAAGCCGTAACCATGGAGATATTCGGAAGACTCATTTACACTCCAAATATTACAGTGGGATTCTGGTACCGACTATTGGATCCCGGAACAGACACGTCGGGGACTGGTAGATGTAGAAAGAGCTTTGTTGAACTCAGGTAAGTCTACTATGATTACTAGTACCGTGGAATGTGAACATGGAAGCTAATATAAAGCGACATTAGGACATTCCATAACACTGAGCAACTTCCACCAGTGGCGTGCCATTACCATGGCACTTCTCGCCAAGACATATCCTAACTTCTCCGAGGAAGACGTGATGGCAGAAAACGCAGCAGCCGTGATGAAAGTCATTAGTCCTCTTGGACACGAGCATGATACTACCCAGCGGCTCATCGAAAATGTGTATAAGCCCGCGCTAGAACTCTCTCGCTTGCTCAGACGTCAACGCGCCTCATGGTCGGTACGTTTCCCAGCTACTAGACAGCAGCCTGTCCCAGGCAGCAATGCAGCTGCGATGCCCACTGCGTTAAGGGCCATCTTTGATGACAGTATTATGAAGGACATGGATCTGGACGAGGAGGAGACCCCGTCGTCAGATCAGTATTGTCATAAATACGTTGAGATCATCGTCGGGCCGGCCCTGTTGAAGAGCGGGAACATTGATGGAGAGCAGTATGACATGGAAAATGTGATGGAAAAAGCCGAAGTGTCTTGTGCGCCGGCTCAGTCTTAGTTAGTTTCTGCGTGAAGAGCATACCTCGTATGAGACCAATGGGATAGCTACACTACGTGTCTACCTAGGTAGTCATTTGTAACACAATTTTTATATACTTCCGATCTCTCAATTATTCAAGGTAGGACACGGTGGTATGATATTAGATTATGAGACTACGCCAACAATTATGCACTCACATACTGGTATATATCCTTCGCCGTAATTAACGCTTCGGGTACCTTCTTAGTAGATACCTCAGGTAGACTACCTTCTTCTTGTACGATCTCGATGCAGCAAGACGTTCTGATCCTTTCCTATTATATCATGAAACGTGATAAATATCGATCGAAAATCAGTGACAGTTCTATGATGCGTTAGAGTTGCCAGAGCAACCATGAGATTTAATTTCGTTCATTTTATTTTACGTTATACCTCGATTACGCCTATACCTGAGACATTCTATCATAACTGGATCGTTACTCTACTAACTTCAGCCCTATGCTGTCACTAATAGCAACCCGTGTTGTAAGTCTTGAATTCTTTATTAGAATTCCTCATGTAGAGCGAAGTCATGCGGATTTCTTTGTCACACATAGTAAGTCAAACCCGCTAGGTTAGGTACATTGTATTGCCGTTTGACTTCATAGCTAATCGTTTGAGTAAAACAGTATAAAGAGTTTCGCAAGAATGGAATTGTTCTATTTTTAAAGAATAATGAAGTTACGCAGTTCCCGGATTCTATTGGCAATGATGCCAACAAAGAGCCACTACTTGAAAATGTACTTGGTGCAGACAAAGAGAAGAAAAATGGGATAATGACCTTTTGTCTATTGTCGGTTTATGCTAAGTACGACTGTAAAACTAACGAGTTTTTATTCTATACCGTGGGTGTCATAGGTACGAGTAACTCAGGAAGGAAAAAAAAAGTGGGGGGGGGAGGTGGAATCGTATGGGTTTTCGAGCCGACCGTTGATAGAAATTAGTTATGATGGGGGCATAGGGATATGCTAACTTTAGGTGATAACCATCCGTAGATCTATGTATGTTTGATGTCGATTATGTTTTACAAACACGTGTTCGACGTGCCCATGGTGGCGTGGTGTGGTTGCAATCAACTGGATTGAATCAAGCATGAACGCATCCCATTTGACATGTACTAAAGGCATGCATTAGGCATGTACCTACGTTGGGTTAATTAAGGCTACGGATCATTGCAGCGTCGATCATTTCTGGTGATGTGGAGAAGCTTATTGGTGAAGATCTTTTTCAAGAAGAAAACTGTTGATAAAACATATATACGTTCATAATTTTTCTATGTACATGACACTCCCTGGGTATAGACTCTCTAAGGAATGTTCAGTTGGTTGACTCTCTATCACACAAGGTATCGTCCAAATAATCAACCGAATGTTATTGGCTTAACGTCGTACCGTAAGCCCTCCCGTAACTCCAACGCCCATTCCGCGCAGATGCGAGTGCGATATAAGATACAGACGTCATAATAAATATGCAATAGAAGAAAAAAAACCATGCTAAGCATCTTCTAGGGCATGGCATCCGGGAGCTAGTAGTCGTAACGGTAGCACAGATAGCCACCTAAGGTATCCATGACATTACCAATGGTAGTGTTAGATTTGAGTCCGTTAGAAGACAGGACGTAATCCAAAGTAATAGGGGTGCATGGGCTGTTAGCGTCGGCACAGCCGTTGATGGACGTGGTGCGCGAGGAGTCGGCATTCTGCCAGATACGGAACGAGTGATCGACGAAGAGATGGTGCATGAAGAAGATCGGGTCTCCGGGTGATGCCTGAACCTCGGCCATAACTGCGCCAACGCCGTTGTGACCATAGGCGTGCGGGCTACGAGTTTTTGTTAGCGAAAGTTCATATCACGTATAGTGAAGTAAGGGATAGAACTTACCCAAGTTCTTGGCAACTTCGCATATCATCATATGAAGTGCGCGAATTGCAGTCTTGGACGAACTGGGCACTGACTGTACCAGTCAAGCTTTCATCGACAGCTCGCGAAAGACAGTGATCTTGGAACCCGCTGCCGGGGCCAATGTGAAGAGTGAGTCCACCGAATGTCTGCAGCGGCAGTTAGTCTACGCTCAGATTATATGATTCAGAGTAGAAAGGGGAGTACTTACGCCTGACTCAATACAGGTTCCTTGGCCATTAGAAGTCTTTCCGGGAAGAGGACCGAAATAATCGTCGGTGAATAGATCCGAGTCAGCAAAGTGGCCGGAGTCTTTCGTCTCGTCCCACCATGGAAACGCAGCAGTGAATCCACATTCGTTTCGCATCAAATCCTCGAAAGCCGAGACGTAGTATCTGTGCCAAGGCAGGAACACGGCACGCTGGTGAATGTTAGGGGTCATTTGCTGATGTACGGACACGATATCTTCGTAACGGCTTTTTGAGCCTTGGAATCCTCCTGCAGACGGCTTATCCATTAGACATTTGATGGCATCGACAAAGGCTTTCCGGTCAGCCTGGGAGTAATTCCGCCATTCGATGCGAACCTTTGGGTTATTTCGATCGCAGGTGGCGCCAGCAGCAGCGTCACTTGTAGCGGCAACCTTGTCCTCTTCAGCAGCGGGACTCTTATTACCGCCAGTAACAATCTTGGGGAAGTTGAACTCGGGTCCATCGCCGAAAGGGTTCTCTATCTTCTCGGCTTGAGAATGGGCCTCCTCGGGTGTAATAGTTGGGAAGCTGCCGAACTGTTTAAGATCGATAAATTTTAACCGCTTCTCAAGGGAGCGGGGAACAGTCAAAGCCGACACGGCGACGGCGCCGACAAGGGCCTGGGTAGCAAGCTCGAATCTCATTGTGCCGATCAGTCAAGATGGGCCTTTGGTCTTCGAGGGGGATTACTATTATTATATTATGAGAAGCGAGGGTACGTAGAGGAGGTCCACACAGATGGAATAGTCAAACTAAGAGCTCGAGGAGGTCAATATTAATGTATTATGGGATTCAATGTAAGACAAGATCCCCAATTCATCGTTGGATAGATCCAGTGAAGGGAAGAGGCTCTTTAAATGTTGTGCTCCTCAGAGCTCCAGAAAACAATTGATGATCGTCATCTTGTACTAAGACGCTGATCTCTTTGATAGTGTGTATTTTGGTATTTTGCTATTTTGGTAGTTAGTTATGTTCAAAGACAGAAAGGCAATGTTCCGGCACAAAGATCCTAGGAGACGTCATAGCTCCTGCATTGCTGATTTGCAGGAACAGTGGAAACAAGACAGGTTCTCCCTAGAACATTTGAAGTTAGGAGATCCTAGAAACGATTGTGATGGGGTTGGCGCTTATACGCTTTTACGCTTATACCAAATGAGGCTGTGAGCTGAACCCCTGACCTGCCAGGGATGTTGCCTACTCTGTACAACACCTACATTAGGTAGATAGCAGTATGTATGCGACTTTACTATGTAAATGCGTCTGTCTATATTATGTTTATTTCATGTATATTATGTGTAGTATGTGCATTATTGTACATACCATCGAGCGCCTAGTGCAGCGGCAGAGACCGCAAGTCGCCAAATACGAGAATTTGGGAGCGCCGGGCGTCACCACACGTATTTGGCGCATCGCTTTGCTGGCAGGAATACAAAGCCACATGCTGTGTTTGGTCTAGCCCTTGACGATCACCACCGTTTTTACCCTCTTTTACCGTGTGACTGTCGACTCGGCTTCCCAGGCAGGGACACAAAGCGTGGGTCCCTTTTTTTTTTTTTTTTTTTTTTTTTTTTTTAATCATCCATTCTTTGCGTCAGACAGACAATCCCGTTCTCTTGGGGCCGGTTTCCACGATAGCGTCCCTTAGACCAAGTTGTGCCGGCTGGCCCGAGTCCGGCTAGCCCTAGGCTCCTAGTACCGCAACGATGCTTGTGCCCGCCAACACCAATGCGGGGTTTGCAGTAGTTTTATTCTTGTTATTCCCGACTACCCATATCCTTGAAGCCATCAAAGTTCATATGTCACGTTATGACGTTAAGATCAGGTTGGATAGGCAATCCAGATATGAGCCCCAACTCTCAAGGTCTACTATGGTACCAGGCATAAATAAAACTACCATGTCAGGTACCGCTGGAAAGGGTTAGACGCGCTGCCATCCACAATCGATATCAGTTTTGCAGGACACCATAGGCCACCTTTTAGGGCGATACTTGTGACCAGGGTTTTATTTACCCTTCACACCATAGTAGATAGAGAGGCCAGTTGTGTTCATTCCATGTATTTCCCCGGTGAGCCATTGGCGGCGCAGTCTAGGCCCCTCCTTACAGTGGAAGGTATATTTCGAGGTTTTATTAATAAGAGACCTGGTTTAAACATACCTAGGTACCTGATACTGATTCTAACTTTAAACCAAAACAAAATAAAAAAAATAAAAAAAAAATTAAACAAAAATCACCGAAGGGGCTGGGCAGTTATCCGAACGGTGGCCGGTACACAGGGCAACATGCGGGTCTAGCCATGTATATTTCCGAATCAGTTTGTTCTCCTCAATCCGTTTGCTATGGTTTGCAACTATATGACGTTTTTAGTACTAACACCACTATCCACGTATTAACAAATCATGATATCGAAATCGTGGCATATCACGAGGCCTACGTGAAGTTATACGCTAGTAAATAATCAGAAAGAAAGCCTTCGGTTATGAATAACTATCGGGTCCCTTCCCGTCACCACATATCGTCACTATAAGCTGTGGTGTTGTATTACCACTGGGCAACGAACCGAAAAAGCTAATGCCAATGCTAATCTCGAAGCTGTTTACCTATTCCAGTGCAGATCATCGTCAAACATGCGATACGATGCCCCGAGTCAGCCCCCGGCATCCGAAGAGATGGGATTCGCGATCACTCGTCAGTCAGCAGACCTGTCAGGCTAGGTATGAACCTCGCTTCGCTTAAGGTAAAGGTCCCTTATGTAAAATGACTTCATCAATTATGCTGTCGGGCTCATAGCTTATCTTCACAAAGAGATTATTTTCTACCTAAAGCACCCTAAAGATTCTTCTAAAAAGGTTAGCCCTTGACTAGCTCATCGACGGCGTCGGTAATCGCAGGAGACCCATCCAACCGCGATCCTTCGCCGTAGCGGGGTCAGTGAGCGGCATGGGACATTACCGCATTCAGCCTCACCAGCTACTGAATCTTGGCAGTCGGTCCGGCCATGACCTACATCATAAGCCTTGAACCTATCGCTTTATCTCACAACACGAGAATTCCGAATATCTATGTCGTCGATGACGCGGGGTACTGATGCGAAAATGCTACATGTGACATGGTGAAGGCTCTTGTTCATCTTCCACGAAAAGAGTATGAAAATTCGGTGTGAGAAATAAGATGGAAACCCCTCCTTTCCCATTGCTCCCATCGCATATGTGAGATGAAAATAGAAGATGTACCACAGCTTTACTGTTGTGGAACCTATCGCATTACATATAATGCATAGGACGCATCCAATTCGGTGAAGTTAATTGGTTTGTATCCAGAGTCTCGGGTCCAGATTCACAGCTCGGTCAGTTTCTTCGTATCCTGCATGCACGAAAGCACTAGGTAAATCCCTCGCAACATGCGAACGTCCTCACTGAACCCGAAGATGAGCTTGGCGATACGATAACCTGGTTGTTATTCTCTTAGCAATAAGGCCACCACTTATGAAGTATCTTATTGCCTAGGAAAGCTTTCCCACCCCCAACAAAACCATAAGTGCCGCATATCAGACACTTGTCGGCTCTGGTAAAATTATTCCGTAATATTAATGGCACAGGAAGCAGTCATCTCGTGGCAGCACGTATCCGTTGAAATCCCTAGCACTCAGTCTAATCATATATGTGCCTCGGTTTATGGATTATATACCAGGTACCTATGTATAACAGAGCTAAGCCCGTCCAGAACCTAGCTACAAGTTACACCGTCGTAAGGCTCTACGATGTGAGACCCCGAAGTGGGGACGCCGTTGTCAACAAGTTGCAAAGGTCATCGCCCTTAGACATTCAACTTAGACCCAAAAATAATAGGGCTGTGCCTGCATAAAGATAGGGGCTACTAGCAAGTCTAGGTAAGTTATTGATAGATCCAAATCTCCGTAGTCGCTAGTGTCGCAAGGAGATGACGAATCACTAATAATTGAATCCCACGGCTTTAACTATCTACTGTATGTCTTATGTCTTATGTCTTAAGCCGGAGGCGTTCGGACCGCTCCGCCATGTTCAGACGGGTACCTATGTTGTACATGGAATCAAAGGGAGGGCACAAACCTTAGTAGAACTCAGTCACCCAAATAAGTTTCCGTATCCCTTTGGTGGCTTGGTAGGATCTAAGTAAAAGAAGAGACTTTGTTGAAGTTGTAAACAACTACAAGTGGAACCATCCCAGTCTTCTCACTCTCCACATCTGAAAACTGTTTGCTATTCATGCAATAGTTCACTGAAATTAAATGGGTTAAAAAAAACGTGCCTAAACTTTTCTTTCTTAAATGGCAACCCAACGAAGTATATAATTCGTTGTACTACAACGTCCAAGCTCCATTCTACTTGAAGAATGGATCTCGTGCAACAAGAGTTGGCCTATTTTTAACGTCTTCTCAGCTGCGCTTTGACACAACCCGGTCGGGACAGCCCGCATCGCCCTAGTAAAAAAAAAAAAACGATGGAAGCTTCAATCAAAGGCCAAGTTCCGGGGGTCCTCTCCGCATTAATACTCTTGTTCGGGGATGCCATAGCAGAAGCTCAGTCAAAGAGCCCGCTTGACAATGGATGTCCTACTCCGAGTGGACGTTAATTGTACCTATAATCCGCTTTATTGTAAGTTGGCCGATGGCCCTATCCAGTTTCTTCGAGCCAATAGCATCATGTCAATTGTCTGCCAGGTACGCGATGCCTAATAAAGAAGCACCCACTTCTCAAAGACTGCTATTGTATTCAAAAGAACGCGTCAGCGATTATGACCGGAACATTTCCAGCAACCCTCGTAACGTTTCCAAAAAAGATGCCATCCGTTCAGTGACATCCCAGATGATCCGGACATGCCTCCCCAGCCCAAAGTCGCCTGGCACCAGCTAGGACCGACCAGCGCAGGATTCTCCAAGGGAGACATCGAGTTTATGAAAATAGAAGAATCCTTGCGAATGAAGTGGCCGTGTTCGGACCCTATGCCGGCACCGTTTGACCCGATAAAATTAGAAGCTGTGATGCAAGCCCGGTTCAAGAGTCACAATGGGGCCAAAAGCACGACTGAGATCAGTGCTACAGATTCACCAGGAAACGAGGCCGGGCCATACGATTTAGACGCTGGGGGGCAATCCTGGATAGACGAACGGGTGTCCGATGTAATCTATCCTGAGGAAGCAAACATCTCCGTCGCATCCGTCTTCGCAGATGTACCACTTCCGGAGCCACCAGACTCTGGCGAGCAACTCGAAGGATACGACAGCGAAGTAACACTGGAAGCTGTATCATCAGGAAACATCTCACAGGTGAGTCTGAGTCATAGCGTTCAGCCTATTGCGGCTGATATGATCTATTTGGAACCGGAACCGGAACCGGAGCCGATGCGGGAGTGGGAGTGGGAGTCGAGGCCCATTCGACGCGGGTCGGCTCCGCGCGTGGGCTCTGGATCCAAACCACCGCTCTCCAGAAGCGCATTTTCCATGGCTGCGAAGCCATGTGTCAAGGACGGATATCTAGACAAAAAGCCCTGCTTGACTTTGGCGGGGTATCCGCGACCACCTAAATATTTTCCTTTCAGAAGCAAGATAGGTTCTAACAAATGATGATGATAATATAATTAATTATTGCAAGCCACCGCATGGTGCTCCGAGAACTTATTCGTGAGAGTATTGTATTATTAGTTACCTACCTGGTAGCTACCTGTTGAATATCAAGAAGTTCAATGTTGACGAAGAGTAGGGCATATGACAATGATGGTATTTGGGCCATACTATTAAGACTCGAATTGTTCTTAAATTCTTAAGAAACAATAAAATAACTTTAGGTAACTAGACAATAGAGAGAATAGGTAAGTTTTACTCTCTTCCAACCCGCCTTATGAGCGACCGACCTGCCTAATCAGGAAAGGATGCTTGAGCAGCAAGGGTCCGCGACGGTGCCATGGACCCGGGCTGCCGGGGCCGCAAGATACTCAGATCAAACAAAGATAAGAGAGAGATAAAAATAACTACCAATTTTAAAAAAAGACATGTCCCCATCCCTGCCATTAAGTTGTTCCATCCGCGTTACTTCTCGCCGCTCGGTGAACATCGCAAGAAGCGAGAGAAAGCAACCATGACGCGTCTATCGACGGTTCCGTTATTGCTAGGTATCGCTAGTTCCCTGGCGAACTTAAGCGCCGGGCTATCAATCTCCCCCAACAGCGTCGCATCCCCCCAACCGACATGGAAACGCCTGTCCACGGGAACCGACGCGCGTTTCCGCGGCCTAGCACCCGTGTCCGATCAGATCGCGTGGGTATCCGGCACGAGCGGAACCGTTCTCCGATCCACCGACGGAGGCGCGACATGGAAATCCGTCGGCCCCGAGCTATCCGCCGCCGACTCCGCGCTCGAGTTCCGGGACGTCGAGGCGTGGTCCGCGGAGAAGGCCGTCGTGCTGTCCATCGGCGAGGGCAACAGCTCGCGCATCTACGTGACGCGCGACGGCGGGGAGACCTGGTCGCAGACGTTTACGAACGCGGAGCCGGCCGCGTTTTACGACTGCGTCGCGTTCGAGAGCTCGGAGCGCGGGATGGCGATGAGCGATCCTGTCGACGGCAAGATCCGGTTGATCGAGACGCGCGACGGTGGGGAGACTTGGAATGTTGTGGATTCCGACGGCATGGTGCCCGCGCTGGAAGGCGAGTCCGGGTTTGCCGCTAGCGGAACGTGTCTCGCGACGACGGCTGGACGCTGGTATGTTGCGTCTGGGGGTGTTAACCCCGGTAGGGTATTCCGGAGTAGCGATGGATATCACTGGGCCGTGTCGGACGCTTCCATAGCGGGCGGCGAGGGTTCTGGTGTCTTTTCGGTACAGTTTCGTGATGCGAAACATGGCATCGCTGTTGGTGGAAACTACTCGGCGCCTACGGGAGCTATTGACAATGCAGCATGGTCAAATGATGGCGGTGTAACTTGGGTTCCCTCTACTTCGTTTCCTGGCGGTTATCGCTCTGGGTCTTCCTGGGTTCCCGGACGTTGCGGTGTTGCTCTCGCCGTAGGCCCAACGGGTTCAGATTACACGCTCGATGGAGGTAGGAACTGGCATGGGTTTGACAATAGCAGTTTTGACAGCGTGGAGTGCGTAAAAGGGGGCATCTGCTGGGCATCCGGGGAGAAGGGTGCAGTAGCACGCCTTGTGTTTGTATAATTCGAAACAGTAAATTTTCACAGAAGGAATTACAGCCTCTTTACATTGACGTTAATAATTCATTAGTTATAAGTTATTTTCACATTTATTGGTTTGAAAATAAGAAGACTGTATATGTAGGTGCTCTTCTTCGATAGTATCTTGGAAGATTCCGAATCTACGCCGGAGTCTTTAAGTAATGCGCAGCAACCTGATACCTCAGGTGAGGTACTTTCATGCTTATGGGGCTTGCTATCTATGACAGTTTCTGGTATCTTGTGTAGGTACTCGGAGGACATAACCAGTTCTTAAGAGCACCTAAGGTACCTAACCTATTATTGACCTTTGGAATTTAGGGTCCTCCTGTCATGTTGAAGCATTTCCAAATAAAACATGCATTACAAAGCCCTGTGCTACTCTTTTTAGCTACCTAACCTAGGTAGGTTAGGTAGGTACCTAGTCAATCAAATAATAGAACCGGCCTCATCCTGTGGCAGTTTTAGACGATAACAGCCGCAGAGTTCGGATCTCATTCATTTCACCAACCTCAACCAAGGCGGTCCCAAATAAAATAATGTCCGCAAGCACCTGTGGGAGTTCAGTATCAGCATATAGATTGAACATTAAAACATATTATGCTTATTGCATGTGTGTGACATACATCTCATTTGGTTACTACAAGACGCTCTATCAGCAAACCGCTCATGGTTAGATTTCGCACTGATAGATATATACTTACCAACCACCGTCCTTCATAATCCTTCTCGGGCATCTTCCGCAAAGCCTTGTAATTTGGTTTGTGGCAGCCTCTTCGGCTGCTAACCTAGCCCGACGCTGTGCCGTTTTTTCTTGTTGTTGTTTCTGCTCGGACGTGCTCTCGAGATATGGTGTACTACTGCTCGCCGTTGGTGCATGTAAGTTCTGGCTTTGAGTCTGTGTTGGGACTTCGGGGTGGAATCTCTGGCGGTTGGTCATCGCGTCGAATGCCTCACAGGTGAAGCCATGGTGCCAGGCGACTCTGTGGCGGACGCAGAAGTAATCCCTATCATTGGGGCAGAAAGCCCACGGCTGTGTTTCTCCGGGGTAATGCACTTGACCTTGCCCGCAACCAAGAGGGCACCAAATGACATTGTCCACGTTAGAGAAGATGCCATTGACTGTTCTCATTTCATACCTGTTGTAGCTTGTTAGGGTTTGTAGGCACTCGGACTTCGTATTAGGATTGAGACTTACAGGCGATATAAATCCCTGTTTCCGAACGCCTGGATGATATTGTGACTCAACGGATTTCTGCATTCGGGGCATCTGAGCGTATCCACGGAGTTATCTCGAAGTTGAGAGTCAACACACTGGGTAACACATTCGACGCAGTAGCGATGGTTACAGTAAACCGTCAGTGGTATGTTTGAAAAGTCATTCACCTGCTTACTTTCAAGGCATGCAGGGCATATATGTGTGTTTAAAGCCATGTTGTTCGGGTCGGTGCAGATTAATAAATTTCTAAAATGGATTGTTCATAAATGTTCGATGATGAGAGACGTGTGATACCACTCGAGTACCCTGTATTGACTTAGACAACCGATTATATAGTCATTATTCAGACATCTAGATCTTTGGGGATATTTCGTTTGTTATGTTTTCTTCAGCTTTCTAGAAGAGCTTCTCAGACTACCTAGTTCATTCGATGCTATATCAACAAGTCCTGTAGAAGTCCCTTAGGAGTTCGATGCCTTTGAGTCTCGACTCCGAGGAACGCTTCGCTTCTATGGATTAAATTTACAACTGAATACACACAATGATTTAGCCCGTACAGCAACACGTTAAGTACCTCCTATCTTCTACTCCGTGATGAGTTACATTAAGTTACCTCCTTCCTCCCACTAAACAACCTTTACAAGTCTAATCGAACCGTAGTACATACCTATTAACTTGATGTCGGGGTTCAATTGACGGGATAATATCGAATATAAGAGTGCGTTCAACTGAATGATGTGATTGCCTTCTACAACATGCGACGCGAATGTTACATTAATAGCATTCTCAATTGATATCAGGTACCCAACTCATCATCAGTCCACATTCCTCAACCCTCTGTATCCAATCATTACTCGAAATCTTCAGGCTTCAGTAGCTGATTACCTAGGAGTTTTCCCATATGCGTCTTCTCAATGCTCTCGCAATTGCGCCGGATCTTCGTGTGGAGGATCTTGAAGAACGTTACCGGGCTGCTCCTTAAGCCCGACTCTCCGCCAACCCTACCGGCGCTGTCTTTGGATATGAAGCCCTCGGCCGTGATCTCTTCGTCCTCGCCGGGCGTGCTGTAGCTAATGCCCAGAAATCGACATGCATCCGCGTATTGTTTGTACGAGCTAAAATACAACTGCCCCGCGAACAAGTTCAGTTCGGTGATAAGACTTTGCGGTATCTTGCGCGACGCCAGCTTCTCGGGTTCTGTGTATAAGTCTAGCTTGTCAAGATTGGGATAACTTGAGTTCGCGCGGGGTGCATAGATATGTAAGGCGGTGGTCTTAGATTTCCTGATCAGCGGCAATAGGCCATCTGCTTCAAATGGGCTAATGACCATCATGTGCTTTATGGGGCGATCCGCAGAGTCGTCATCGCTAAGGGATGTACTTGTCAGAATCCATTGAATAGTACGCTGGTATGAGTCGAGCTGATCCGACGTGCTGCGGCGTTGGACGGTGTTTGTAAAGTCTCTAGAGACAAGTAAACCAGTACGGAATTGGGACACGTCAAAACTACACCCTGATGAAGTATCGCGTAGGGCAAGGAATGCAGGCATATATCCAGTAGACGTTTCGCAGACGGTGCCGGATCTGACAAATGTTTTGATATCGCTGTGAATTTTATGCACGGCCGGTTCGGCGGCAGGGGGTCTTTGATCCTCTCGTTCCTGTTCGATTTCTGGAGATAGCTCGCGTTCTTCCTCTTCTTGGAGATCGGCCGAATCGAGCCTTAAATTTTTGAATTCGTTACAGCGCAAGGTGATTGGGTCCGTGGTTTCCGTATCCGCCAGTTGCGACGGCATATTGACATCCCTGCCAGGCCGGTACCGATAATCCAACGTCTTGGCTTCATCTTCAAGATACCTTTCAGCTAGGGCCTTAGTGAGATTGATCTGCTGACTAGAACGTGCTTCTGCCCATATTTTCTTGTGTTCTATATTGCGCCGCCCTTGCTTTGCCCATAATGCCATATTCTTATGGATATCTCTCCAAGTCTCACCGATTGACCAGTCTAAGATATCTAAGACTGAGATATCCTGATCTTTAGGCAACCCTGCATCCGCTTTCCGCGCTCGAATCTTTCTTTGGATCTCGCCAGGAACGCAGAATACCACCGATTGTCCCTCCCCTAACATCCTCATTCGCATACAAGCTAATACGCGTCAGCCTACGGGGTGCTAGTATGAAAATAGGGTAGTGGTTTTTCCTACCTTGCACTAATCTATCCTTTGTTAAATTTGCCCCCAATGTAACAGCAGCACGGTAATCTTTTGCCAGTTTCAGGTCAGTGCCTCTGGTATGCTGTGATTATTTTGGTTAGCTATTGCTTCCTGTGAATATCAAGATATTATAGCGGACTGGTGGCAGTCTCGAGAAAACGTTTCCTAATATGTAAAGGAGTTACAAAAATAGGGGAAAGAATTGCCAATATCAGGTACATACCGCTTCATCCAAGAACACAACACACACGTCAAGGCGTGACGCAAATGAGGAGGCATGAAGAGGCTCGAAATGCCCCTTTCTATCAAGGACGCAAATCTCGTCATGGGCGTCGACAAAAATGGCCGCTTCAATTTGGGCGTCGCCCGATGTCTTCTGTAGCCACCTTCTTGCCACTTCGAAGTTATCAAGCTCCAGTATCTGAGCCCCAACATCTAGTATTACTCGCGTTGGGGGATTAAGCTTTGTAATAGTACTTAGTAGTACCTCGGCGACCGATTTTTCACTCTCATGGCGCGGTGGTAGAAGGGTGACAGAATTCTCACGACGGAGTAAATTATCCAATACCAATGCGTTGGTATGTTTCTGGGTTTCTAGATCCAGCTGCTCGACATCAAGTGGTAGCACCTGGCGAGAGTCATTCGTGCCGCTAAACCCCGTCATCTCATGGGCCTTAACTTCGCCTATATCCCAGCCGGAGGCGGAAAGCCTGTTTGGAAACTCTTTCATCTCTTTTGGGAAGACTAAGTGAGCTAAGAAATAGTCTATGACGCCTTTGGCATGTCGAAATGATCTGAATAGAGATTGCGTGCATTCGATATCTTCGAGATTAATGCCCACTAAGGTTTTGAAGGTCTCGGATAGATTATTTGCATCCTTAACCCACACGCTGAACTCCTGGTGAGCCTGGTCTGACGAGAGCAGGTGCTTAAACGTTTGCAATAAGTCTTCGTAGCTGAGCCCGCCATAGTAGTAACTCAAAGAAGTGAGAATAATAACAACATCTGGGTGACTGAACTCAGACCTTGGCGACGGGTTGTCTTTTGCTCTGTATGGAACCGCGAGTTTAGTGTTTGGATGCCTGTTGGTATCAAGGCCATAATCAACTCTCCACCGTTTCTGGCCTAGAGTAAAGCCCAGTACGCCTCCAGCTATGAGGCCTCGCAATAAGAGGAGAGGTTCGCTGGCACCAGTCCAGAATCCGTTTAGGCCTGTGTCCTCAACGAGGGCAATATCTTCGACAGATGGTTCGGCCTCGGTGATGTACCTGATTATTGCTTGACGAATGTGCTCTCGTTGTCTTGTAATGGGAAAGCCATTAAGGCCGGTTTTGCATATACGCTCCGTGACCTGAGTGAGAATCTGAACTGCGGCGCCTTGTTGCAAAATACGCGTACGTGGGAAGCATCCAGGATACAGAGAATAAACCTCCAGAGCATCAGAAAGTTTGGCGCGAGTTTCCAAGACAACTTCTTTAACTACATCCAGAACGTGATGGATGCACACCCATCTTTCTGGGCTGTATTGGGTTGGGCGCTGTGTACCCATCGTATAAACAAGCTCGAACTTCACGCTGAAGTTCTCGTCGCTCTCATCGACGATATCACGCGCATTCGCATCGAGGTACTCTTGGCTTTCTACCAAAGGATGGCCGATCGCCTCCTTTCCTGTTAGCATACACTCGATACCCATGAGCTTAAAAGACAGGATGTGTTCGGGCTGGACTAAGAATACACCCCTGTTCCTTTTACAGTCCTCTAGCATAGTTCTCATTTGCCGTATCTCGGTTTCTCCAACATTCACGGCTCGAGAGAATGGCATATGGTAGATCTGTCGGTCTAGCAGTCCTCCGAGTTTAGAGATAAGCATTTGGTACATCTGCTTAGACTGCGGCTTTCCAACGATTACCCGAACTAAGCGAGAACCGTCTGCGAGAGCTGTCGCGACCATAGGCACGATGACAGACGATTTACCTTCGCCCATATTTAACTGCATGACGGCATTTCTACCCCCCTCAGGGCTTCTCATATTCTTAGCGATTTGCTCCTGGACTGGACGGATCATGAGGTCTCCTTCTATCTCTAGGAGTAGAGATTCTGGGTAATCCCAAGGTTTCCAGTTCGTATGGCCAGGGTTTCTCAGTTCGTTCATTAGGATAGAATCATTTTTAAGTGCATTTAGCAAACGATCTGCTTTCTGTAGCTGAGAAATGACTACCCCGTAATGGACTATACAGCGCTTCCAGTCGTCTCGTAGATTCTGCCACCTGCTTCGACAGAGGTGTTGTAAGAAGAAGCATGGCGAAATCCTTGGCCATTGGTAGGTTGAGGCTAGAAGAGCTCGTGGGGTAATTTGTTCGCTCCCTTGATTGGATGTAATAGCGTCGACCATGATCTTATAAGTCTCGTCCACAACCTTCTGACAATTACTACGATGGCAGATTAGAAACCCCTCGATCTCCTGTATGCATTTCGTTAGATCTTTACTTTTTCTGAAGCCTTGTAGTGACTGGGCGCTTTTCTCAAGATCTGATACGTAGCGTCTCTCGTATTCAGATTTCACTTGCTTATCTAGCCTTGACAACAGCTGAGGAATATTCGGCTTCTCTGTAACTCTGTCGTCGATTAGGGACATATATTGTGTCATGTCGTCAATGGTGCATAGTAATACAGCAGGAGCTGGGGGGATGAATACTTCTTGGCCGCTGATAAATCCCGGACGTCTCGCACAATTCCAACTGGGATCAGGCGAACTAGATATAGGAATTGTAGCTTGAATGACGCCTCGAGGAACATTGTGACTGATCTGTTTAAGATACTCCATGAATAGATGGTTATGGTAGCGTGGCCTGAATATCTTAGCCACTCCACGGAGGGCCTGATCTACGTGTATATGCCGCCACCATTCCACGCCATCTAATGGATGGTGGGGAGGATGAATTGGACTCTCGCGCGGCCACTGAAGTTTGAATTGCTGTTTAAGCTTTACAGCCGCGTTCGACTTGTTAACTTCAAATTCCTTCTGTCGTCGACTAGAAGTTGCATCCTCATCCTCCCACGAATGTCTCTCTAGTTCAGCTTCAGGGCTTTCCCAGAACGAGAAACATGCTTCATCGATAGCGTCGCTTAAAGCCGAACCGCCAAGAGAGAGGCCAAGGGGCAGCTCAAAAGTATCAGCTTCTGGTGGTCTGATGACAGCCATTCCAGGGATTTTGAAGAAGGACGCCAGAACTTGCATAATCTTCATATCAACATCACCACCGAATGAAAGTGTAGAAAGCCAGAGCATAACTTTGAATCTGTTATCTTCGGCTTCCCTGTCAACTAATGTCTGGTGTATTCGAATCCAGTGTTCTGCTACGAACTGAGTTGAATTAAGGAGCAATCCGGAATCATAGTTTAGTTCAACACCTTGAGACGAAACACCACTAGACTTAGGCCCAAGTACGTCATGGTTGGAGAGGAAGTTCCAGATGTGCTCTCCCAAATTCTCTTCAACAGTCTCGCTTAGACTGAAATTGTCTTGGAATACGATTCTTGACATAGTAAAGGCCCGATAAGCCCTTTCAGAAGACTGGTTGTTATCTCTACGTCGGTAGACTTTGTCGAGACGCGTAGTATGACTCTCTGCGCCGTAACCCGAGACGCGAAACGTAGATGATCGAATATCATCACGGCGCAGAAGACTCTCTTCAACCTTATGCAGAGCTGGCGGAGAAACATGCGAGCTCGGGTCGAAAAATGCGGACTCATTGGCTTGGAGAAATATCGAGAGCACGGTTTGGTAAAATCCACTATGTTGGGCTAGAAATCCGAGCTGTGAGTCCCAAATTACAGTCTGCATTTCTGTTAGATTGGCTGGGTAATAGCGCCTCTCAGGGGTAAGGAGGGCGATTTTCTTTAGTAGCTGAAGGTTATCTTCTGTGAGCCGTATAAAAGACCGTACAGCGGCAGATTTCAAGATCGACAGTGCCTCCTCTGTCCCCGTTTTCCTTGTCAATGGATCCGGCAAGGGAAAGGAGGTAAGTGCGTGAAGGTATGATAGGAGTAATCTACCCTGCAGGTTTCCATTGCTACCGAGCCTCCCAATTAATCCGTCAACGTCGTAAGCGTAAACCTTCGTAGAAGATTGCTCGTCAATGCTAACATGTATATGCTGATCATGCTTCATGAATGTTATGTTCCCATTTGGGATAAGGACTTTGCGCCGAGCTCGACTACTATCGCCTTTCAACACAAGCTTCCGTTGGAGGCCAACCAGGGTTCCAATGGACTGATCTCCATCTATCGACATACCTTGGAATTGCTGGGAATAGATTGAAGTCCCTCCCTGCTTTAGATAGAATCCTAATTTCAATCTGGGAAGTTCTATGATTAAAGAATTGTCCTGAAGAATGATTGGCGTCCAAGTGATATTTTCGAGGCATTTCAAATGTGTATTGGATACTGCTTTTGCAGTATCGCTCATAAAGTCGACGAGAAAGGAGTTACCTTTGCGTAGTCGCCAGGTTTTATCTGATGTATCTGAACGTACTAACCTCCAGTTATCCTCAGAGTGAGTCCAAGGTTGTTCTTTAGGACAGAACTCAATATAGTCACCAGATTCGTTGTACCAATGGACAAAGCTTTCAACAAATATTGTTGGAAATGAGCCCTGGAGAACAGTCTGGGGAACAAGTTCAAACACTTGATCTTTGGTTACTGCTCGTATAAGAAGTATCTGAGCTTGTTTGCCAAAGTCCAGATTATGTTCGTTTAAGGTTCTCTTTGCACTAAATCGCATCCCAGGCACTGAACTTGGCACTACCTCTAGAATTGATTTTCCAAATAGTATGGGATACATATAATCTGTCTCATATTCTCGAGGCAGTCGACCCAGAGGAGAGCCATTGACAAGTAGTTCGCCAGTCAAAAGACTGAAGTGAACGCTACTACGAGCAGACTGATTGATAATCCAATGATGGTGCGGCTTTGGCTGTATCGTCCATTTTCCTGTAGCACGAAATGCAGACCAAGTCTTCTCGATAGCATCATCTAATGCTGGGCTTTCCTTTGCTATTACTTCGTCTGCGAGAACACCAAAGGCTCGATATGAAAGCCTCTCCCACCTTCTATGCATAATATTCGTCCAGGTATCCGGTTCTTCTGGAATGCAGTTTTGCCCTTCGTGAATGACGATACTGCACCGCATCATAGTGCACGCGGAATCAGGCTCGGACAAAAGGCAGCGAAGATGCTCTTCTTCGACGTTGAATGTATCCGCACAGATTAACGCTATCTTAACCAATCTATCTCGCAGTTCGTCCTTCTTAGTGTCACATACGGCCCGTTGAATTTTATCCTCCAAATCGTAAATCCATTTCGAAGTGATCTTTCGAATATCAGCCAAGAAGCGGAGACATTTGTCTTTTTCGCTTTGCGAAGACGCCAGCGACAGTAGGCGTCTAGCCAGGGAAACGAAGATGCCATGTGCTTGAAAAGATTGCCAATTCTCTTTAACCCTAAGCAAGGCCATATCCAAGCTATGCAGTAAGGCACGGCCAAATTGCGCGTCGGTGAGGATTATATGGCTATCTCTTGACACATTGTGTCCCTTCTGTGGTCCGGCTTGGTATATACATTGCGAAATAACCAATGCGGTCTCTTCCTTCATGAAATCTATGCTAGGTGATGTGAGCTGCACCAAGATATTTTGCCACTGAACTAGGAAACCCAAAGGAAGAGACGTAAGTGCCTTATATTCTTCAAGAGAAATATTTAAAGGGCAATTTGATTGAGTGGCTATGACCTCGTTCGGCGACGGGCCACTAGGCTTTGATGGTAATCGATGAATAAATGGCTGTATTGGCGACATCTCGCCTGCTAGTCCTTTTGGCAATGAGTACGTGCACAGGTCGGCTAATTCGTCCGTGCATTTGAATGAAGAGACAAAAACATCCTTCGAGTCATCATAATATCGTAACCCCAGACCATTCCTGGGACAAACATCATCCAGGACCACGGCACCGATATTTTTCGCGTTTCGATGGGTTACTTCATGAGGCTTGATGTCGGATAACAGCATTATTCGTTGCCGTCGCTTTGGGTCAAAGGACTTGAAGTGCGGGCCTAAAGCTGAATAGTCGATTAACTTAAGCTTATAGCCCGCTTGCGGACGTTCTTCCATGACAAGCTTCAGGACATCGGAAAGGATGAACACGGTGGTGTCACGCCACTGTCCGAATTCGCGAGGAACTTGGAGCTCGAATATAGTTGACTTTTCCTGTAAACTATTACTGGGAAGTGGCCACTCGTGTATGTTAATTGTTATACTGTTGGCTTGTCTATAAACGGCACACTTCTCACAGTCCCGAGTGCATGGATAAGAACAATAACCCGTTCTTGGATTGACTTCCCGGTATTTTGTATGGGTAATTCTTTGGAGCTTGAGCTGGAGAGCATCATACTCGTCTTTTTTTGTTTGGAATTCTTTGCGCTTTGCTTCCCTATCACGATATGCTTGGTTGACGATGGAAGCGCGTAGGGTTTGATGTTCAGGAGATTGGTCGAAAAAACGCACAGAAAAACAGTTGTCGCTACCAAAGCTATTAAGGGCTTCAAAAGGGAGGTGAGCTCTAGATTCGCGATCTTTCAGATATTTTTCAATATCGTATAGCCTCGCCATTTGGCCCTTCGTTGGAAAATTTAAATTATCGAAAAGGTTCTGAGGTATCCCTGGCTCGTATTCTTCCAGTAACTCGCAACTTTGTCTTGCTGATTTATCGGATGCAACCCACAGTTCAAGCAGAGTAAGAATCATAATGGAGTTTAACTCGGGGTTGCCTTTATACTTTGAGGATGCAATATGGTAGTACTCTTCAGTCAAGTACCTTAGATCATGGCAGGTTTGGGGGTCTTCTTGGTGAGGCACTGTCCAAGCGTTTAGGTGAGTAGCCACCCAGGACTCGAATGCCACCAGCCTATACATCATGTTGCCTTTCGAAGGGGGTGATGCAAGCCAAGGCAGCAGGGAGCTGTCGTAGCTGCTGAGGGTGCAACTTAACGGGACGTTAACGGAATGGTCAATTTGCTGGCGATTCTTTATATTATTCAAAAAGTCGACAAGCTTCCAGAGAGAGATGCGTGTATCTTTATCAAAATTAAGATCGCCAAGGCTCTCTAGATTGCTGGGATTTCGATTTTGTTCCTGAATCTGCGACCATCGATCCTCAAGGGCCTGGTTCGTGGCTAATAAAGTTGACTTCACGAAGTCCATCATCAGTCTGGGGATAGGCTCATTGATCTTACGGTACCGTCTGGAGACTTTGGCACTCATGGCTACCAGAAAGTCACTTTGTAGATCCTTTGGTACTCGTTCTAAAACATAAGCCATAAAGCATATCATGAACGCTTTGTATGTATGTTCCCCAGACGAATATGGGCATACTGACCGTGTGAATATGAGCTGTAAGACGACACGAATGAGTAGCCATAACGCCGACCTATGCCACGGCAATTTGGAATTGCTCCAAAACACTTCCTCGCGAGTATTCTTCCAGATCTTCATCACTTCCGGTTGATTGCCTACAGACAGCAGGAATGCAGAGAAGAGTTCGGTGACCATCTTTGGGTGCGTAGTATCTCGAGGCTCCTCGTGCATCTCCTTGGCTTTCTGAACCCGAGGCTGAGCACCATGGGCTGATTGATGTGTCATCGTGTTAAGGGTGCAGGCTACTGTATCTTGGAACTCGCGACTTTGGAAGATAGAAAAGGGTACAGAAACTGCCGAGCCGGGGAATAATCGACACAGTCTGCCTTCGGTTGAAATGACAGCTTGATTGGAAGCAGATAGTTCAAACATCTCGATGTGAACAAGTGCACCTAACCTCGAGAACATGATGCCACAGTTTTGTGCTTGAACATGACATACAACTGTCCTACCTATATGTAAATGGTTAGCTCAGAGATTTTACAAGGGGTTACTTAAATACTAACCTTCCTGGCTGAGGAGTTGAAAGGCCTCAAGGAGTCCTTTTTCGTCAATCGATAATTTATTTCCAGTGAAAACGTGACTCTGATGAAGGTGCCGCATGGTAGTGATTGCCAAGTCCACAGCGTTGGCCTCTTGTCCCTCGACATAGCCTCTAAACACGGAGAGAGCCTCAATGACTATCTTTAGCAATGTCTCTTCATGTTTGACCTTGTAGTCGTCCTCGTGGGGTAACTGTGGTGGAAGAAAGACATGATTGATAATGTAGTCGACCTCTCCCCTGGATAGTTTGGCGTGCTCTCTTAGATTGTTATGCGCCATTCTCACGGTATTTGGTTCGAAAAGGGTATGAAGCGGAACGTGTAGAGATTAGGTTAGGTAGTGTAAGTACTGGGGAGGGGGGAGGGGATTATCAGAGTTGAAACGAATAGGATGAAGTTTTAAGTCTAGGAGGACTCCCGCGCAAGGCTTTATGCAGGAAGGCAACGAAGTGTGGTTACCTAGGGCATTGTGAGGCTCCAACACATACAGCGGCAAACAGAACCTCCATACTTTACGTGTATTGGTACGGAAAACTGCATGGCGGACTGCGCGCAGCCAACCACAAATCTAAAACGCGTAAGGCGTTTTTTAGTACCTAAAGCGAAGATGTACGGATACGATCTCAATGGACCTGCTACCTCCTATTGAAGGCTTGACTCATATACCTGAGGTAGAGTACCGAATATCTTAAGTTAGGTACACGCCAACATAGGTAGGGACCTCAATATATTATCTTGAGTTACCATTTTCCTATGTTGGCGGAGGTCTACGTGGAGGCATCCAATGTAGGCCTGTCTCAGTGAGTTACTAATAAACCACCTGGGCGGCGATGGAGTTACATTACGCGCATTTCGAGAGAGGCGTACGGAATAGAGAAATTTACGTTGAAATACTTGACTAGTTATATCAACTTATACTCGTGTATGGCGTGTTCCAGCACCTATGTACCTATTTTAAAGGATATGAGGTTAGTTATTGTACATAGCAGAGGACATTATGAAGTAATTTCGTGAATTGTATTCCGTATATGAGGCTGTCATGTACCACAATGCTACATGTATGTACCTAGGTACACGTTAGGCAGAAATTAGCCTAGGTTAGAGGCAGTGCTACCTAGGTACCTAGGTACTGTGCAAGTCTGGCTGGCGATGTATTGTACACCGGTACCTGATGGTTACGCGGTACATGTATTCAAAATACTTAATTTAATTGGTCAATTGGCCAGTTGGTCTATACCTAGGTACCTAATGTATGGGTCTTATCTCCGCTATCCGCTATGTAGTTATTGTATTGTACCTGGGTACTATCTCGAATCCCGCCCTTTGTTACCTGTTTGGCCGAATTCCACTCGATACCTCAAAAGCTGGGGGCGCGCAGACTGGCTGACTGGCAAATTATTACCAAGTTCCCCACTTGCGCCAACACGCGACCTTAGTTCCCATTAACGCGATCTATCCTAACAACTACCCAGCTACCTAATTGGCGACTAGGTTATGAATCGCGACCGGTATTGTTGGCAAAAGCCGATGAATGCACTACATTGTTATTAGGACGTCAACCAGAAAAATACTCCACAAACCAACTATCTAACTTCATGGCGCCGACCGCCAAAAATCTCGAGAAAACCCTCCACAATGGGGTTCGCACTTTCGTGGCCGAACGCGGATGGGAGCAAGTAACTGTAAATAACATTCGACAATATGTGGAGGATCAAGAAGGGTTGGAGCAAGGATTTTTCAAAGCACCAGAGTGGAAGGCTCGCAGTAAGAAGATCATCGAGGAATTCGTCGTATGTGTTATGCTTTAGCGTCTAACTATTTAGAAACACTTATACATTTCACTAACTAATCATGTCTAGGCTCAGTTACAGGCTGAGGAAGATGAAGCCCCATCATCTCCAGCGGCCAATGTTGAGCCGGAAGCCAAGAATGGTATCAAGCGGCAGTCGGACGACGAGCCCTCTCCTGCACCAAAGCGCCAGAAGAAAGTATCTCGCGCAGTTTCATCTAAGAAAGCCAAAACAAAGAAAGAAGAAGAACCAGAGTCGGAGTCGGAGTCGGAGCTTAGTGACCTGGAAGACCAAAGCGACTTCGAAGAACAGCTAGAAAAGGGGGCCAAGAAAAGCGCCGAGAAAAAGGACGAGTCGGATTCAGAATTAAGTGAACTCGATTCGCCGGAGGACGAACCCGAGAAAGTGAAGCCCAAGAAGTCTGCTTCAGGTCGGGGGTCCAAAAAGGAAGAGACGGAATCCGAGTTGAGCGACCTAGAAGATTCGGATGAGCCAAAGAAATCAAAGGCTACTAAAAAGGCCACGTCTCGGCGCAAGACCAAGGAGGCCACAAAAAATGGCGAAGCAGCCAGTGACCTAGAAGACTCGACAACAGGAAAAAAGCGAAAACGTGCAGCACCTAAAAGGAAGCAAGTCATCAAGCGAACCCAGGCGGAATCTGACAGCGAAGGAGGTTTATCTGACAGCAAGGATGATGTCGAAACAGTTGCGAATGAGGAAGCCAAGCCTCAGCGTGGAATAAATAGTAAGGCCGAGTCAAAGGAGGACTCCGGAGAAGGGGCCAAACCTGATATTGCAGACGATAAGGACAACGGAGATACTAAGGAGTCAAATGCCAATGACTCGGACTCAGATTTATCATCTGTCGTAGACGACCCGCCTCCCAAGAAGCGCAAGCCAAGAGAGCCAAAAGGTGCGGCTAAGCCTAAGCAGACGAAAGAGTTATCGGCAGACGAGACGGAGATCAAGAAACTCCAAGGGCAATTAGTCAAGTGTGGAGTTCGCAAAATATGGGGTATCGAGCTGAAAAAGTATGGCGACGACAGCAAGGCGAAAATCAGGCATCTGAAGGGAATGCTTCGCGATATTGGGATGGAGGGCCGCTTTTCCGAGGCGAAGGCAAAGGAAATTAAGGAAAGACGGGAACTTATGGCTGACCTCGAGGCTGTTACGGAGATGAATCGGAACTGGGGTAGTGGTGCAGGCGGGCGTGCTTCTAGAAGCAAGGCGACCAAGAAAACATTAAAGGAAGAGTCCGACGACGAGGATAATACCAAGGATGAAGAGGATGAAGACGAGAAGGAGGAAGCTAAGGGGAACTCGCGCGTGTCAAAGCGAATGGCTGCTTTGGCCTTCCTTGGAAGCGACAGCGAGTCTGATTAAACGCTCTACGGGGTAATAACGACAGGGACGAGACTGTTAGTACGGGGGGGTATGTATGGCTTGAATGGGTTTATGATGAGCCTAATAATGTTTGTGTATTTCTACATGTAGCATGTAATTACTTGCCAGCATTCATCTTCTGAGCTATGAGGCTAAAAATGGCAACTGAGCCCATGAACAAGACGGCATTGTAAAACTGACTTTTTTTGTTAGTTGGGCTAATGTACCTACGACGACCTATTCTGACAAGCCGAGGTGTGATTACTTACAGCTCTGCGCGAAATCGCCCTCTCTTCGTCGTCCGACCTGGCCTCGATGAAGAGCCGGCGTAGATTCGGGAAGTTCGCCTGTATTTATTATTAGTTGGCGGATATTCACCGTGCCGTTTCGACTCTTAACTTACCATGCGACTAGCTTGAAATTTAAGGGCGACAGTAATAATCGAATGGATCTTTTGAGTATATCCTAATGCGTAGTCTCAACTTGGTTTTTGCTCGGTAAAGCCCTCGCTTGAATTTATTGAATTCTGTAATGGTTTAAAGATTGAAAGGGTTCTATCAGTTTGGCCGTTTGGATGATTAGAGGTACAACATTGCAAAAGGTTCAGACTTTCTAGTACCTTAGGTACCTATGAGGTAACGTACGTAAAAGTACCTAAGTACATGTATTGTACATCCATGATGTGCTCACTGCCCGTTTCCAGTCCTGCATGATTGTGGCTTGAAAATTGTGGCTGCTACAGCTATTCCATGGAGACACCGACTTTGGCCAAAGCTGCCATTTGAACTGTCAACTGTCAACTACAACTGCACAACGAGGCTTAGCCCATTGAGAAGTGAAGCGGCCAGGGGTTTGATTTGAATGGGCAACATTCTTTCAACTGCCATCGCTCAACACGTAAATCTTTCTATTCTTTAACGGGGATGACAGACGATATAAATAAAACGCCTTCAAATAACTTCTAATTAAAGAGGGATCAGATACAGCTATAATAGCCCTAAACGGGCCTTTAATTCGCAACCTGTTTCGCCTCCTTTGACCTTCTATAAATCCCCCGATAAATCGTATCGAGATGTCAGCCGTCAGTCGCATTCGCGGCGCATTCGCCGTGCCTAGGAAGGGCGAGACGTTTGAGTTGCGAGCTGGTCTGGTATCTCAATATGCCTGGGAACGAAAAGAATCCATCCAAAAGACAATTATGGCCATGACCCTGGGTAAAGACGTATCACAGCTATTTCCCGACGTGCTGAAGAATATCGCGACCGCCGACCTCGACCAAAAGAAGCTTGTCTACCTCTACCTAATGTAAGTAGCTTCATGGTATCCATGGATCTCCGTGAGATATCCAAAACATGGATAGGAGGTAGTAAGCTAACCAATAGTTCAGGAACTACGCCAAGTCGCACCCTGACCTGTGTATCCTCGCCGTCAATACCTTCGTCCAAGACTCAGAAGACCCGAATCCCCTCATAAGAGCGCTCGCCATTAGAACGATGGGTTGCATCCGCGTAGATAAGATGGTCGACTACATGGAGGAGCCTCTACGGAAAACACTGCGTGACGAATCACCATACGTGCGAAAGACAGCTGCCATCTGCGTCGCGAAGCTGTTCGACTTAAACCCATCCATGTGCATAGAAAACGGCTTTCTCGAGATTCTTCAAGAGATGATTGGAGATCCTAACCCTATGGTGGTTGCCAACTCGGTACAGGCCCTCTCAGAAATATCCGAGACGGCACCCGAGACAAGAGCCTTGGTTATAACGCCAGCGACCCTCAAGAAACTGCTTATGGCTCTGAATGAATGTACGGAATGGGGTAGGGTAACGATCCTTTCGACCCTGGCCGATTATCCACCCCAAGAAGTCAAGGAGTCGGAACACATCTGCGAACGAGTAGCGCCTCAGTTCCAACACGTGAACCCTAGCGTCGTGCTTGCTGCTGTGAAGGTAGTATTCATTCACATGAAATTAATCAATGCGGATCTCGTGCGGCAATACCTCAAGAAGATGGCACCTCCATTAGGTTAGTTACTACCTTTCTCATCTTTATCTAAGCCCTTTGGCTGATATATGTAGTCACGCTTGTCGCATCCGCTCCCGAAGTCCAATATGTCGCACTACGAAATATCGACCTCCTCCTTCAGGCCAAGCCCGACATTCTGAGTAAAGAGCTACGAGTATTCTTCTGCAAGTACAACGACCCGCCTTATGTAAAGCTTCAAAAACTCGAAATTATGGTCAGGATAGCGAACGAGAAGAACTATGAGCAATTACTGGCCGAGCTGAAAGAGTACGCGTTGGAAGTAGATATGGATTTTGTTCGACGAGCTGTCAAAGCCATTGGACAAGTTGCAATTAAAATTGAGAGCGCAAGCGAAAAGTGTGTCAATGCACTGCTAGATCTGATCGCTACCAAGGTCAACTATGTGGTTCAAGAAGTCATAGTGGTCATTAAGGATATTCTTCGAAAATATCCGGGTTACGAAGGAGTCATCCCGACCCTTTGCAATCACATCGATGAGTTAGATGAGCCAAACGCCAGGGGTTCACTAATATGGATCGTCGGCGAATATGCGGAAAAGATTAATAACGCAGATGAAATATTGGCGAGCTTTGTAGACGTCTTCCTCGAGGAGTTCACACAGACGCAACTACAGATTCTGACTGCTGTTGTTAAATTATTCTTAAAAAAGCCAAGCAACAATCAAGGGCTGGTGCAGAAGGTCTTGCAAGCTGCAACAGCAGAAAACGACAATCCAGATATTCGAGATCGGGCATACGTATATTGGCGACTTCTGTCGGGGGATCTTGCCGTCGCAAAGGTATCGTGTTCTTCGACCCCTTTCTACCCCCGTTTTTAGGTTAGAGGTTATGAGTTATGGGTTAGTAACTAATTTGTACCAGAATATCGTACTCTCTCAGAAACCCGCCATCTCAACCACAATGACGAGCTTGCCAGCAACTCTGCTAGAACAGCTTCTTGGCGAACTATCAACTTTGGCCTCGGTTTACCATAAGCCGCCTGAGTCTTTCGTCGGTAAGGGTCGTTTCGGTGCAGACGAGATCCAACGGGCTGCTATCCAGGAACAACGACAGAATGCAGCTGAAAACCCTATTGCGGCATCGGTTGCTGCTGCCGCCACCCAGAACGGGGCACCGGCGCAGAGCAACATCGAAAACCTTTTGGATATTGATTTCGATGGCGCTGCACCAGCTTCGCAAGAGCAGAATTCGGCGACAGCTACCCCGGAACGCGTAGCAAGTCCGGCTGGTGGAGCTTCATCGAGCGGGATGGCGGATATGATGGGACTCTTCGACGCTCCGCCGCCTCAAGCTAATCCTGCAAGCGGTAGCGGCGGTGCGAATGATTTAATGAACGGATTTGCAGGATTGGATCTGAGCGGATCAAGCCAGCCTCCTCCAGCATCGGTCCAACTTGGCCACGGAGGCGCGAGTACGGAACAAAAGAAAACTACGAACAATGATGATCTATTGGGTCTTTTCTAGGCGGAGCCCTACCAAAATCCTCGTTTAGCGGAAACACGAAATCCACAGGCCGAAGATCACCACCAAGAGGACAGCGATGATGATGACGACCAGTGCTTGGTCTGAGATAGAGTAGATTTCAACGACATCACTGGGTCGTAATAGTAGTGTTTGAGAACGAGGGAGGAGGGGGAAAGGCACCTTCAGGAAGGAAGGCTTGTCAAGAAGGAATTGATGTCGCGAAATGTCGATAAGAATAACGCCTAGTTTATTAGCTGAGAAATCATGACTCCAAGACAGATCCTCCTCGCCTAACGCGTGTTTTTTTCCCCGTACTCCTATAGCTTTTATGTCTTGCTGATGGGCCCGTATATTTCCAGGAACAATTTTGTCTTCGTCCCTATATAACAGGCAAGCGAAATATCATGTATGTAGACCAAGGCCTCCTTTTTAGAAAGATAAAAAGAAATCAAAATCAAAATCAAAATCAAAACCCAACCAGACCATCACCACCAAATCTAAAAAAAAAAAGCGCTCTTCTCTTCTCTTTTCATTCATATCCGAGCCCTTCCGTACTTTTCTCTCCTTTTCTCTCCTTTTCTCTCCTTTTCTCTCCTTTTCTCTCCTTTTCTCTCCTTTTCTCTCCTTTTCTCTCCTTTTCTCTCCTTTTCTCTGCTCCCCTCTACTCACACACCTCACATATCGCGCATTCACGCATCCACGCCCGTAACGTGCCCCTGCGTAGTCCCGTCCAGGGGCGGGCCCTCGGCCGCGCCGCCGTTCTTCTCCCGGTCGCGCTGCCACTCGTCGGGCGTCAGGCACTTGGCGCTCCAGGCGTGGATGGCGGCGATCTCGTCGCGCAGCGCCGCGTTGACGGCCCGGTGCCGCTTCAGGCTGTTCTGCCCCGCGAACTGCGGCGACACGATCAGGGATGTGAAGGATTGCCCGCAGCCGCCTGGAGATTTTTTTTTTCGCGTGGGTTAGTAAGGGACCGAGTACCTTAGGTAAATATTTCGGTATTGGGGGGGAGGGGGGGAGGGGGAGGGTTAAGGCTGGAAGTAAAGACGGGAAACGTACCGGACATGTCGGTCACTTCGACGTGGACGGCCTTCAGTCGCTCGGTCAGCGCCGCTTTCAGCGACGTTTCGGTGATGGTGGGTTCGCCCATGTCGCTCGTTGACGGTAACCTAATTCGAAGTTTAAAACTTTAGGTAACTAACTCTGCTCTTATTATGTACCTAGGTAAGCTTCCTGTTCGCTTGGGTACTTTCGGCTAAGCGACGAGTTTGAAACAATAGGAGGAATTAATTGAGTGTAGCCTGAGCGTGAAGTGTGCCTAATAGGTAGAAAGACAGTTACACAGATGCCCCGCGATGATGACATTAGCTCTCTCGGCTGGTAGCGAAAGAAAAGCTCCGACTGAATTATCGATAGCGGAGTGTGGGGTTATGTGCCTAAGCTGACCCCTGGTATTCCGTATGTTGTACCTAACTGCCCAGCTGCATGAAGTAAGGTTGTACCTAAGGTACGGGGAAGATGGTGTCTCGTATGATAACATAAAATTACAATAACTGAAGCCATCCTATTGATGCTTTATGCCATGTCCCTTCGACAACGGGCGAATCCTCTAAACATTCGACTGTCAAAGCATATCTCTAGATCCTTCTCTGCTTATCCCTCGAGACGAGTCCACCAGCTTAAAAAATCTACTTTCACGCTTAACTTTGCTGATGTAAATAAGAATCATACACTTCAATCCGCGAATCTCAAGTCCTACTGTACTAGTATAAGGCACGAGCGTGCTTATAGCTCTTCTAGCACCATGACTGCTTCACCAGCGGCTAGTCTCACTGATGCGGTGGTGGCCGCGATGAGGACACTGTTAGTAGTCTATTATCACTTACATTTTTCATATAGCCGCGAGGCTCGTCTCATATTTAGCTAATGTTCTTATTTATAGCTTCCCAGAAGAACTAGCAGATAAAGCATGGGATAATACTGGATGTGAGTGATGACTTTACATGTAACAAATTCCGTTTATTATGAGACTGACGACGAGATAGTACTTCTCGAGCAGGCACCGTTGCCGCCCTCTTCGAGCTCTAAAAGGGAGGTCGGCGGCACTGTTCTTCTTACTAACGACTTGACGTCCGCCGTGGTGGATGAGGCGTTGAAAGAAGGGGCCAAGATGATTGTTTGTTATCGTATGGCACATGTCTAGTTACCGTACATGGTTGACGAGGAGGCAATGCTGACGACTTATACAGACCCCGTTATTTTCAGACCTCTGAAATCCCTCACAACCAAAGACCCTATGCAGACTCTCCTCTTGCGCCTAGCAGCTGAGAGAATCTCCGTCTATTGTCCCCATACAGCCATGGACGCAGCGAGCGGAGGACTTAACGATTGGCTATGCGACATCCTGCTGGACGGCGAACACCAGGTGAAGCGTACAGTCGTTCAACCCATTACCCGGCCTCTTCCTGAGGGGCACCAAGGCACTGGCTATGGGAGAGCTTTCGAACTATCTCAGCCTATCACCTTACAAACCCTTCTGCGACGACTCTCTGCTGGCATAGGCGATCAGCGTTATATGATGGTTGCTCTGCCGCCAACTCTCAAGGACCTGACTAAGACGCAAGAGATTACCAAAGTAGCCGTCTGCGCGGGTTCGGGTTCTGACGTCTTAAAGGACACCGATGCTAAGGTATTGGTAACTGGTGAAATGGCACACCATTACGCGCTTCGACATACCCAGTTGGGACAAATCGTCGTCACCGTATTTCACAGCAACTCGGAGCGAAAGTACCTGGAGACGAGGTTAAAACCCATGTTAGAAGTCGAATTGGAGACGACGGCGTATGGGGACACCCGCGTGATCGTCAGCAAGGCGGATCGTGATCCCTTTGAGGTGATTGATGTTAGGGATCTGGCCTGAGGATTAGATGATGCAGTCTGGTAACCTAGTCGAGGATGTGATTGGCGTGTTCGGTTGACTCTCTGCCCACCGGCATTGACACGATCAACGGCCTATCCGATGTCGACTGGACCGCCTGCTTTCTTTCCGAGGGTGGTGTTAAATATAAAAAGGTATTCATTCCGAATTCTTGGTCTTCAGATCTCGCCAATTACCCTTGCTTGGTTCACCTTTCAGTGCTGCATCTCCATCTTCTATGCAAGTGTCTATGTCGGGGCCACCGATACCCTTCTCTTTCCAGACTAGCAGAAGTCTCCGCGGCATCTTCCACGCCTGCCTCGCGTCTTCTAGTCGTCCTTCGCTGACAAGTGCGCGTATCTTATCCGGGGCATCCAAAACCTCGATTGCCAACTGCTTTGCTCGTGCCTTCTTCCGACGCGCTTCTTCCGCCTGATTCCGATCTTTGTTCGGCGGTGGGACCGATTTCCGTAACGAATCTCGTATTTCCGAGGCTTGTGAGTATATCTGAGCAATTGCTGGATCCAGCGTAGAGGCCATGGGGTTCAATGGGTCCATATTTGTTCGCATCTAACACGTCTATCAATATAACACCCTCCTTGTGATCTTATAAGTTCATGCTATGCAAAGATAAGACTAACCTTACGTATAGTTTCAGTAGCTGTAATTAATTTGCTATAGTTGTCGTATACCAATGCCTTCTTCTCAGCGTCCAGCGCCCTTATCTCGCACAGGACCCGCGTATATAACCGTAGCAACTCTTCCATGCCGTTCTCAGCCAGAGCTTTCTTAACAAAAGCGTCCACCTCAAAGCCTTCTCTGTCCATTTCGCTAGGTGGCACTTCCGAGTACTGCTCATGCGAACCGCCTGAGGTTTCTCCGAACGGATCTGTAATCTCGACCTGAGGCGGCGTTGCGGCAGGCTGCTTCTTGAGGTTGTAGTACTCGCGCAGGGCAGCACGGTTTCGTTTCGTAGCTGGAGGATTCGAGATGGTGACCGCATTCGGACTGCCGCTGCCGTTCGGGTTCGGCGAACCGATGGGTGATCGCGAGACATCAAGACTGGGTCGGTTCGAGGAGGTTGGCGTTATAGCCGAGTTCATGCGCCGCGGCGGGTCGCGGGGTGAAGCAATTGTAGACATATCTGCGCGTAGTAAAGTCTCTGTATAACAGCTATGACTTTATAGTATTGTCGGCAGGATATTGGATGGCGAGATAGGTATCAACCCTGCGATACAGCTAAAGTGTTACAATGTTGGCCGTTTACAGATGACAGATGCCAGATTTAGGTGAAGGTGTAGGATGTATTAGTGAGGCTGTAGCGCATTAGTTGCCGATCTCCCGCAGTGTTAGCGTGCAAAGCCACTGTGGCGGTAGCTGTCAATGCTTGACATCCCCTACATAGTAGCTGTATGTCAACTTCAGCACTTCACACTTATATGAGGCCTCGTTTGCTAGAGATGCAGCTCATATAACTAGTAACCTCCTCAGGTCTTTTCCTTTTTCTTTTTTTTTTCTTTTCCTATTTTTTGTGTGTCTGAATGAAACCTACTTGTTCCACCAGAAATATGAACATAAGAAAAATGAAATTTCGCATAAACCTACTCGCTAACACCCGTCGAATTTCACCATGAGTTCAGAACTACAAGCACAAATCCGTGCCACCCTACAAACTCAGGGGTTGCCAGTCCCGTCTCTGACTTGGATACAGAGCGCTTTGCCAAATCGAAACCCACTGCCTCCTCTGCCCGTATTGGTAGCTACGATCAAGGCCCGTCTACTAGCAGCAGACCTAACCACCCCAGGTCTCTTCGACTCGCCGTCACCAGCGTTGCCATCCAACTTGGGTAACCCTGAGGTAAAAGAGGCCAAACTGTCCCGGGACTTCCCCGTGCAGGTCTTGGACATAGAGAACTTGTCCAAAAGCAAGTGGGATCAAGTCGAGGAGCTCGAGGCCATCGCGCGCGGGGAACAGACCCGAGGCCGCGAAATCATCCGCTTGCCCACCGGCGGCGGCAACGAGGACGACGAAGACGGGGGTTCTGCGGTCGGCCAGAGCGTGTCGGGGGCTACGGGCAGAAATGCGGCCGGCAACGCTAACACTGCGAACTCCGCTGCCGCCGCGAGGAACGCGACGCACAGGCTTGTGCTACAGGACTGTAAGGGTCAGAAGGTGCATGGGCTGGAGCTCAAGCGCATCGACCGCATTGGTATTGGCTCGTTGAATATCGGCGAGAAGATGATTCTAAAACGAGGCACGACCGTCGCCCGTGGAGTTGTTCTTCTGGAGCCGGCAACATGCGCCGTTCTAGGCGGGAAGGTCGATGCTTGGCATAGAGCTTGGACGGAGGGCAGGTTAGCAAGATTGAAGGAATCAGTGTCTGCTGACGCTCGTGGCTGATGGGGGTTATGGAAGAGTGTTACCGTAGCAGGGAAAGGGAAGAAGGGGGAATGGTGAGGGTAAAGGGATCAGGGGTGGAAATCATTTATATTGGTGAACCCGATCCAAGAGTGTAGATACACTTACCCAGTCGTATGGACCATCTAGCCTACCTTATAAGGTAAACATGCAAGCCCATTTTAACCTCTTATACTTTAGGTACGCAAGAAGCATCAAGTCAAGTGGACGTATAAAAGTTTCGTACCTAATAGTGTTTAGGTACCTAAGCTATACCTAAGCTATACCTACCTGTATCCCTTAATCATAATGGAAAAAAGTCAATTCTAAAAATATGACGTTATTCTCCGTAGTGGCCAATTTTATGTCGACGTAATTATCAGCTACCTTCAAGGTTGAGTACCTCCTAGGTACGCATATTATGTACCTATGAATTATAACTTCAATCTGGATATCTCGGTAAAGATCTATCATGAAGCTTGATTACCAGGTACCTAGGTACAGTATCCAAACCCCTGAAAGGCGGATACGCGGGTGCTTAGCGTAGTGGACCTTACCAGCTAACCCGAACCTCCGGTACAGCCTCTTTAAAGCCTCTTAGCACCTAATTGTACCTTAGGTAATCCGCGTTAGGTACCTATAACCTAATTAGAGCAGCAGTTCTCCCCACGACGCGCAATCGGCATTAGTAACAAATAGATTTATTGACTTCGCAACTTCATTCGAAACTTCCCATTTTCAATGCTTTATATTATATTTCACCCAACCCGGAGTATATAACCACGCACTATGATATATGCAATTTAGTCTGCTATATATATACGCCTATTCAATCACGTTCGCTGATGCTGAATGACTTTGCTCGTTCCATTTTCCGAGCTCATACCCAACCTGATCTGTAACGGACGATGTCTATGAGACAGTTCCCCGGACTAGCGAAACTACCGTTATTAGGATCTCTATATCGATTGGCTGTCAGAAGACCCCAAACACACGATGATAGCCGGACTTTACTTGAGGACGACGCATTAGGAATTCCACTTGAGAGCAGCGATCCAGCCTCAGATTCAGCTCCAGGGTCACCAATACTAGCAGCAAGAAGCTATCATCATGGCGCCTCCTGGCAAAATAAGTCATGTCAATATGCCATTTTCTTAGCCGTATTAGCTGGCTTATTACTGGCGATATTGCTACCTCGTCGACACGCTACCATCATACCTCGAGATGACGGCTTGCTACCGTGTGGTGATTCAAGATATTCGATTAATAATGTGAGTTAACGCCTCACTCGTTGTTTTAGCCTCAAGTCTAAATATATAATTTTAAACAAAAGCACACATGCTACCGCGGCAATTTCCTTTGCCCAGTTGTTGATAGGAAACGCACACTACGGTGCGGTAACGATTGCTATCTATCTCACCTATTCTCGTAAGTCATTCAGCATATTGTATAGAAGTATACGGTAAAGTTGCTCATAACTCTAAGTTGTTCCAATGAGAAGCTAGTCTCATTACCCGAGCCTAGTTCAGATGAAAAGGTACCATCTGGAGAGGCTGGCCAAAACCTGTGTACTCCTAGTTACCTCCACTTAAACGATCCTCCGTATGATAATTACTTCTCTGCCGATTGTAGCAGCGCAAGCCAAGTCGTCATAACTAGTCCTTTACCTGGTAGCGACCTCAGAATCATCGGGCCTAGGCTTCTCGTAAGAATTGCAGCCCGTATCATTTTTCTTTCGATTATTTCTTTTTTCTAGGTAGGAACATAACAATTGAGACTGACGCATATTAGATTGCTTGGCCGGCCGGCAATAGCGGAATAGTATTATATTTCTCCCCAGAAAGTGGCGTCAACGGAACACTCGGCGTACAACTTGAGAATCTCCCCGGCGTGAATCGTACATTAAACCCGCTAATAGGTGGAGTAAGCGGTATCTTGTCTCTCAACTCGTCTGCCACACTTGACTTGGCTATTTTAGGAAGTATCAGAACAATACGGGAATTCGTTGAAGGACCAAGCACCCTTTCACCTAAGATACAAAATGCAATCAAAACTCAGTCGTTGCCTGATGGCGGTATCCAACTCACTCGTGTATGGCTGGACAAAACCACGGAGACGTTTCTCACGATACACAACCTAAATAGTACATCAATTCCGGTTAAAGATGGACAACCCCGTCTGGTAGGCGGTGCTTATACCTTCAATGCTTGGAGCAGCTATCCGCAGCTTGACCAACTTGGAACCGCGGAAGTCGTCAACCCTGCCTCTAAGTCCCTCATCTCGGAAAATCTGGAGGATATAGAGTCGCTCGCATTTTTATCATATCGCTCTAAGATCTTGGCTGGAGCTTGGCGGTTTCTTACCTATTTTGGACGCGATAGCCTAATATCGCTTCTCCTGCTAAAACCGATACTCAGCGAAGGAGACGGAGGTGCAGTCGAGGCTATTCTTGGGGCAGCCATCGAACGTATTAACTCTAAAGATGGAAGCGTCTGTCATGAAGAAACCATAGGTGACTACGCATCGTACTTGAACGACCAACTGGGGATAGACAGCACAGATCCCTTATGCGACTATAAGATGATCGACACTGACTTCTTTCTTCTCATCGCTATCAACGAGTATTTTACCAATTCCGCTATTGGGAGAACCCGCAGCGATCCGTTTTTTTCTAAGAAGGCATCTATCCTGGCGGAGAATCGTGGGTTTACATATATGGATCTTGCTTTAACTGCCGCGGAAAAAATCATGAAAATCACTGCTGACTTTGAGCAATCACCCGTGAAGGAAAACCTTATACATATTCATGATGGCCAAACGGTAGGGCAATGGCGCGACAGTCCTAACGGTTTGGGCGGTGGTCGTATACCGTACGATGTGAATACAGCTTTAGCCCCAGCAGCACTCAAGTCTATCGCTTCATTATCCGACAATGGGTTTTTCCCTTCACATCCAGACTGGAGCACGGTGGGCAAAAAGCGTTCCGCCGTATGGGAGCAAAATACACTTGCTTTTTTCCAAGTCAATATCACAGCAGAGAGAGCCCGTGAACTTGTTGAGAGCTATGTTGAGGAGGCAAATTTCCCAGGAAATGTCAATTCGTCGGACCTGAACTCACCGGTTGTGTTCCACGGTTTAGCTCTCGCCGGTGATGGCCAATCGATTATCCAGGTGATGAATACAGACGACTGCTTCCGGCTTTTCCTCCTTAACAGTACTAACGAAACCCAAGTTTCTACTTTCCTCTCTCAGGTGGCAGATAATATCCTGCGTCAATTTCCTCTTGGCCTTTCCACAACGGTCGGGCTGGTTGTTGCAAATCCAGCTTATAGTGATGGATCCGTCAAGGTAAAGGAATTCACAGAAAGTTCTTACCACGGCACAGTGGTCTGGAGTTGGCAACTTGCGATGATGGCTTTTGGTTTGGAGAAGCAGCTCGAGCGATGTGATAGAGAAGAGTTAGCGTTTTGCGCAGACACAAGATTGCACGGGCGCGTAATCAAGGCGTATAACCATTTATGGGATCTGATTGACGCTAATCGTGAGCACCTAAGTAAGGAAGTCTGGAGTTGGGTCTACAAGGACGACAAATTTCAATACACACCTTTAGGTGCTCTAGCAGCCCCCGACGGGCAAAGCCCAGTTGGTCCGTAGAAGATGATGGAGAATTATGGAGGCAACCGGCTAACGTGTTTGACAGAAAGCAACATTCGACAGCTTTGGAGTCTGGCCTTCTTGGCGCTGAAGAGAGACAAGCGGTATAGTTCCTCCTGAACACGGACGGTGAACTATATGCAGCATCCTTGATGTTGTAGATAAGGCTCAACAAGGTCTAGCGACTGTTCCATGTCCCTCTTGTAGTGAGTTCACCAACATATCGTCCGGGAGACGTAGCTGTGTAAGCCTCGTGTGTATTTTTGTGCCTAGCACAAATTACACCTCATTTCATAATAGACGAAAACCTGCACGGAGGTGGAGCGCTACCGAGTTTTCTGACCATGTGGCCTAACTAATCCAGATGCTTATAGGATAGTAACGTTGTTGAAAATCAACAACCTTGAAACACGTACGAGGCGAGGTTTTTAAGTTGATCGAATTGAACAATTTTCGGAAGCGAGAATAATTGCAGGGTTTCTATTGTATGTACCTGCAGAGTTTTGATGACTTGTTATTGCCATGCTGACCACCACCTTTTTAAGGACCCCAACTGCTACCCGGTACCTCATCACATACCCAGTTTAGATCTCTCCCATCTTCCTTTTTTTGTTTTTTTAATCGCCACCGGAACGCTAACCGGTTGCATACGTACTTAACGTTTCAGGGTTGGGGGTGAGTAATAACATTCGGAATAATAATCTCATCTCGCTGGGATATCTCACATCTTCGTCTTAACTAATGACCTTTCGAGTTTATTGTTTCAGGTTGTACTATTTTGGGTGGGCAAATTTAGTTGCGTACGGGGCCGGTTGGTGGTTGTCTTGGGTTCTTCCCCGCTAACTTCCGCCATGCTGTCTCAATATTATCAAGACATCAGAGCCGGGAAAGAACAGACTAAAATAACAGATTAAATCCACCAAAGGCTACATAGAGGTAGTTATTCCAACTTACAAGGTACCTCTATCCAGGTACCTACGTTGAAAGCACGCCAATTCACGCCTAGGTATGCAAGGTATAAGGTATACATATGTATATTCTTATGTAGTTTCTTACGTTAACCTTTAACCTCTATATCTAGATACAGTGTTACATTTTTCTATCTTAGTACCGCACCATAGACCACCAGTTTCTCCAAGACAAGGCTGAGGTATTCAGTTCGCGAACCATCCTTCTTTAGCATTCAGCCTTCTTCCCCCCCGGCTGCGATTTTACGCATCCCATACTGTTCTTGTGACCATCAACTAATCTTATCCACATGCACATATGGCCCCAAGTCGAAAAACTATGTCTAAAGAGACACCCTTCATCCTTGCCCAACGTCCGTTACATTACCTACTGCAGATACTTCTAAATTGTCTTTCGCTTGACATTGATACATATTATCACAGTTAGTTATACATGAACGGGCCAGGAACATGGACAGATAAGGGGACGCATGCTTTAGCTTCCTGACGTCTTAATTGCCCCCATGGGTATGAGCCCACAGTTAACTCTTCCAATATGATACTGCGGTCCTTGAGATCCGGGTTGCTTTTTTGCCGACCGCACACCGAATCCGTCCATTGTCAAAACGGGCTCCTCGTCTCTCTTTCACCCTAAGTATCTACCACACTCCCCCCCAAGGTTAAGTATAGGTAAGAGTAGGGAGTGTACTTCTTCTCATACACCTACACCAGTCTCGTACTTTTATTACCTCCATATCCCGCTGCCCATTTATTCACACGCATTTTAGTCTCTACTATATGTGTTTGGACAAATCGTTTTAGCATGTATAGCTGGGCCGCAGTTGTACATACCTCTCTACGTACACCCGTTGATCGTTGACGATTTTTGAAGAGTAACCCCCGCTGGGCCGAAGATTAGAACAGGGAAAGGTATACTGTCGCCATGGTAGATTCCATCCTTCATATATAAGCGCAATCGCCATCTGGTTTTTTGCAACTCCAATCCACTTGACTATCTGACTTCAAAGACAGACACTTCCGTCCCCTTAAGGCCCGAGCTATACCAACGACTTATACCCATTGCATTCTATAAGATCCACAATACCCCCTTTCTCCTATACCTTGTTGTCGCTTCTTTCCTACAGCTCTTCCTGACTATCATACATTCTCTATCAACTCATCGTATAATTTCCCATCATGTCTTCCTCGATCCAAGTCAACCTCGAATACTGTTCATCTGGCCCGTGGGTTCCCTCCCGGAGCAATACTGGCACGGCTTGTTGCTAACTTTGTACTTTCTTAGACACCAGTCGGCCACTGAATCTCCTGAAAAACTAGGCCAGATGCGAGACCAACGCATTGCTATGTCGCAGCAGTCAGGTACTGACAGCTTTACCGACCGCTATCTCAGCGGAAGAACTACATCTTACGACCACACGGCAACTATGAAGCAGACACTGGCTGATTTGACAACCCGACTCCCTTCCAACGCAACAAATGGATCGTCGACAAGCAACGGCACTTCCAATTAGCCACTTTCCATCTCGAAGAACGACTTAATGACTATTATATCCAATACTATTTATCCGGCAGATGCGCGTCAAAGGCGGACATCGTATCTTTCAACTACTACCACTACTCTCGACGATTTTGTTAGGGGTTCTTTCCATATCATCCCTCCTTCTAACGGGCTTTACACCTTTACTTGTGTTCTAATTATTAGAGATGGAGCTATCTTATGCCTTTCTTCTACTCATGAATGGATGTACAACACGAACATTTCTCTTCGCTACATGTATGCCTAGCTAGATTTCGAGCATGGGGATATTTCACGTCGTGGCCTTTTTCTTTTCTTTTCCTTTCTTTTCTTTTTTTCATTCATGTCACACATACCCTTTAGTTACTCGATTTTCACAGAAGGATGTATTAGTAGAATGTTGGGGCTTTTCCGTTCCAAAACAGTTCATCAATAAAAGTTTTGCTTTTCTCACTTCCGGGTACCTATATGGCGCAGTCATAGGCTAATCATCTTGTGTAAACAGTACCGTGGCACTGCTGTTGAACCGTTCCCACACACGTGTACTATGTAGTCCCTAGACCCTGTCTCCCACGTGCGGAAACAAAGTTAATCGACACTTTTCCCCATAGATTAGCGATCCAAGCCCCTGTCGAGAAGGCTCAGGCCAGGGGTTTGCGGCTCGAGCCTGACTTGGCAGTCCCCCCATCTGCGCACATAATACTATCCAATCGGGCTTACCGGCCTCCTGTACGACAACGAGAAGGCTAGCGAGCTAATCTACTGGAAGCTTAGTTCTCGGTCATTGGTACGGGACTTCAAAACGTCATTAGAGACAATGTAGACGAATTCACCAGTGTTAAAGTGTGATAGAAGCGGATAAGTGGTTCTTTCTAACTTCAACCAGGAGTCTGTCTAATAATAATGCTCCCGCTGCCGCTACTACTACCTTAACTGCTGGCTTTAAATCATTAATAGCCTATAGGTTCCGACTTGTCCTGTCAGTAACATCGAGAGTATCAGCATTGTTCGTCAACCTTCTCATTCTGTCGATGTTAGGTACTGGTGGTTCCATTGTGCGTATTGTACATCACTACTGTATATGGGTTGAGCCGTTTTTGGCTAACACCAATAAACCATGTTCTCAACCGACTATTGGATGAGATGGAGGAGCTAGAGAGTTTCAGCGCGGTTCGGTTGCGATAGGTCCTGGGATGCCACGAGTTAACTACCATCTACGCCCACGCCACTTTGCCAAGTCTTGAAATCGCGAGCTTAGATACTACCTCGTGTCCCTGGCAGGTTGAGATGTGACGAATTGGCGCCCTACCTTTCTCCACTTTGCATCATTCCGGCATGTTTATGCACGTCTTGACTAGGATTCTACTGGGCTAGCACGTGGCTGAGAGAGATCACCCATGCCAATGCTGCACCTTTTGTTTCCTTTTAGAACTATATGCAAGTCGTATGGGTAAGACAAGAGTTTATGCCTACCTGATACTGGTACTCTACCTACCTGATACTGGTACTCTATCTTCTTTTTCCAGAAGGTGTCAGTAACCAAGCTGACATTTCCTCAAGGCCAAGCCATCCATGCCAACAAACCCCTCCCAGCGCTTAGAAACTGTGCCTCTGAAGCATACTACGCTACGATCAATCTCGTCCTCACTCGTTTGTATCCGACCATATACATAACGGGGGTTGGTCAGACAAGAACGTATCACTCCATAACACTCTCATATCTTGTTCTGTAAGCTACTACCCACTGCGTAAATTGTGTTCTGCATAATCGTTTGGCGGTACGGCGCGTGTCATTGTGCTCAAACCAAGCAACATACCACAAGCCATGCATGAGTATCTTGGTACAATACCAATAAAACATCACAACGCAATTGCTATTCGTCAACAGGGACATTTTCGACACCGAGGCCTTGCATAAACCACTCAAACATGCCTAACCTAGACCTAACCTGGTGCACAAACCCATGCTTTTTTTTTATAGATCCGAAGTCCCGAAGTCCCGAGTCTGAACAGAGGGTCGCAGGGGGGCCTTGCAATGTAATCCTTACGCCACGTGGTTGACGATGGAATGACCCGAACAGTAGTGTTGAGCAAGGATGATAGGCCCTGGCTCATCGCGTCGCCCTACGAAATGGGGAAAAGAAACAGCTGCCTCTCTGCCTGTCTGCCTCCGGCCAGCGTTGCAACGTTTTGAAACTCCCTTATAGATTTGTAATAAGCATACCTGCATGCAGAATTTTGCCAATCTCGCATGCGTGGTAACTTAGGTATGCCTTTCCGTATGCATGCAGCTGTAGTTGTGGTAGCCTAACACATTAATTACCTCCTAAAGCCAAATTGCGCGCCGCATTAAAATATTCCAACGCTCGAAAGGACACGCACTCACTTCACACTGCCTCCCCCACTCAAAACCTTCCAGCTGGTATTTCTCATCATCCATCATCTGAAATCCCGCTAACCCCAAGTCTTTGCCGTTTTCGGTACCGATGCCGAGAAGGAATGATCTCTCGGTCGCTCCTGCCTCCCGGTACTGAATTCTACACTCCGCCTCGAATCCGTGGTTTCCCCGGCCCCATCCATTTTCCCGGCCGCTTGATCGGGACCCCGGGGAAGCAGACAATTAAGTCCAACATATTTCGCTTCCCCTTTTTTCTTCTTTCATCTTTTCTTTAGCCCCTTGTCCATCGGGAGCTCCGGCGCAGGCAAGTCCTTGGCCCGGATCCTACCTACCGTGCATTAGGTGCACACGCATACAGATAGGTTAGTAGGTATGCATAGACACCCACCGCGTCGCAAAGCATGGTATCATTCGTAATAGTATATGTTACCAGGTTTCTTATAAAAGCACGTTTCGTGAAACTTATATCACAACGTTGCATGCCGAGATGAACAGTAACACTTGTCTTCAAGCCTTGCGTGTGCTTCCAGAATAGCGTATTTACCCCCACGATATGCATCTTGCTATAAACGTCCTCGTTACGGCCGATAGGTAGCTCGGCATTTCTCACGAGGAAACTTACATACCTAGGTGGGTGCCTAAGGTAACTTGTCCAAGTATTAAAGTATCTCTGGATCCTACCGCTTACGCCTATCTTACAACGCCTAAGGTGTGTGATCTCGTGTCTCTTAGAGCCTCCTCAATCCCGTGGTGCTTCGGAGATAGCCATTCCTTCATGGCACGGGAACTTCCACATACCAAGCCAAAACTAGCTCGCATTTATAACTACTTAAGGTAGGGAGTGCTGTCCGACCGAGTCTATGGCTGGCTGTATGATGCGAATAGGATAGACTAAGCACTTTGTTTGCTAAGTGGGCTTAAATCCCTCGTCCCAAGATAAATCCAGCCGTCTTACGTACGCTAGACCTGGAGAGGGTTTTTATGGGATGAGATGTGAGAAGTTTATAGTATGGACTTGATTTGACTAGAAAGACTACATAATAAGTACCCTAAGTACCTAACCTATCTGCAATGAGCGATTCTGGATTGAAGACGAAGACATGTCTAATTGCAGAATGAGCCGAGAACAAAACCCAAGTTACCATGCTTCGCGCCCAATATAAAGGCAGGTCATATTTACTAAGTGCCTCGCCTTTACTAGCTCTGAACACGCGCATCCAAGTAAGTTCTCACGGCATTTTCTTATGCTTATATTATAATTTAGTAATAAGTAGGATATACGGTCGTTGTTTTGGAGAAGATGAAGAGCCCCGCTCCCTGATCAACTGAATATGTAGACGGTAGCTACTGAAAGCCCACTATGGTCAAGAGCACTATAACCTGTTTGAAATATATATGAGCTAGCTACCGATATCATCACCGGCAGCCTTAAATTTAGGTAGATAGGTCGTCAAATGCCAGCAAGCCTTCTTATCAGATATAAAACAGTGACAATCGTGCTATTCTCGAATGCCCTGTGGCGCAGCGGCATATGTTCGACACTCGTCTTGCTAGCACTTAGTATTGAAATCTATAATTACAGGTACCTAAGGCAGGGATGGTATTTTAGGTCGAGAAGATCTCGTATTGAAGGCCTAAATACATACCATTAATATGTATACAGCCTATACGTATACCACTCCCGTTCCGAGACATTACTTAGGTAACTACCTAAGGTACCTAACCTACCTAGAAGCTATAGAGATTATAGGTTTGCCTCTCTAGAGAACGAATATTCCGTATTAAATACCAAGTTATCTTACAAAGAAGCTACAAAAGACTAAGCATTTAAATTTATCCACGTCTATCTTGTGAAAAGACTTAAGTATCGTTCCCTCCACTAGGTACACTACGAAGTACAGATAAGTGAAATTCGTACTATCAGCGTTCTCGATACGACATGAAGCATTTTGCATCAGAAAAGGGGTATTTATCTCTTAGTAGATACCTTAGGTAGTTAATAAACACAATACAGTTCATTGGACTTTACTAATCAAGAAAAGCAAATGCCTACATTTAGAATTTATGATACCAACATCCATACCGTTATTGTACAAGCTCGTATGTTCCACAAAGGCATACCCCCCGAGTTTCATGGCGCAATGCCTAGCAGAGACTTCGGACTCCCCACTCGGCGATCTAACAGATGTAGCAGGCTGGCTTTGTATTGTATCACCATAAGCATCTTAACGCGGGTAAGGCAGCAGCTTTAACGCAGAGAAGAACCCTAGCTTAATGGTCTCCTGCATGTTAGCAAACGTACGCCTGCTGCATATTTGGTTCTTCATCTTTGGCTAATGCTAGATTCATAAGATTCATCACATGTCTCCTAATACATTGCAACCTAATACCTAGCAAGCAGTAATGTAATTTTCTTAAGTCGCAATTTCTCAAAATAGGATAGACGCTCTCCCTGAAGAATTCGTATAAGTTGTAACTCCAAGTTGGCCTACTAGCTAACGCTCTATGTAACTTATACCATATGGTCTCTATGGTAGTCCAATCTACCTGAGACACCAGCTAGTATCTACCAGCCTGGGGCTGGTTCTGGAATTATCGGTACAGATTACCCACCCATCCCCATCTTACCATACGATACCAAGGTACATATATAAGGCTGAAGAACAAGATAAAATTAGATCGCGTCATGCTGGCAAGTGTGTGTATGTCAGCCATGTACCTGCATACGGCGTCTGGAGGGCCACATACATCAATGCTATACTACTAGGATTACGCACCCAGCCCTATGCGCGATGGCGGCATGGTGCCATTACATTTGCCTATCCGCCGTCAGGTACCTACCTAGTCTTACCTACCTAAGGCATGCAACTGCAGCCGAACTTTTTCTCAATGTGCCGGTATCTTGGTGCCTCCTCCATCTTGTCATGTCGTGTGACAACGCCACGCCTCTACAGATCTGTAGACAAGGGCTCGGGTTCGGGGTTGATACCATCAAGAGCCATATGTCCGGTCTTACTTTATTCTCATACCCCTCCCTAAAAGCTAGAATACCTCCCCTATGCTAAGGTTAGGTCACGTATGTAGGTAGAAGGTAAGTATAGCTTCCCGAGGCTTACCTACGGTAAGATGATAGCGTGGCGGATACCTATTCCATGCATACTTGCTGCGCTGCGCCGCACCGCTTAACTTCACTGCTACGTTGCCATCCGTCTTGCATATCTCCCGTCTCCCGCTTCTATTCTTTGTCCTAACTAATTAATCACCACATATTCTTCCTTCTCCTTTCTTCCTCTCCGCGATCTTCCCCAACCACCACTACCACCACCTCCGCCGCATAGCCAGCATGCTAAATCTCACCTCTCACCTCACATAAGGCGAACCCCGAGCCCTAAACCTAGCCCCCCCCCCGGTTTCATATTCTTCACTACCACCCCCCGCGGAGAAGAATCCTACATTCTTACATGGTATTTGCATTGCGCCTCGCCCATCTACCACCTTACCTTACGTCGACCTTTACCTCTAGAAGCCTAATTAGCTTCCGCAATAAAGTTGAAACGGCCCCAACTCGTATTTATCTAATCTCCTTTTCCTTCTCGTCTTTGCTCGTCTACCAACCCCCAACGACAGCGCAACTCCGTCTATAAGTGAAGCTAATAAGCACCTTGGACTGCTTGAAGGAAAAAAAAAACCAAAAAAAAAAAAAACCTTGTGACTTTGTATTCCATACAACGTAAGGGTGTCTCTAACCCTTATTATAGCACATATCTACCAGCATATATATGCCTGTCTGTACTCTCGCAAATTGTTCCAAACGATTTCGGGTGTGATTTTATACATCAGTTGGCCCCCGAATCAACTCATGTATGTATGCTTCGACGATCACTTCTACTAGATATTATCCCATCTATTTCATAAAAGCCAGAATAGAAATAGCACGGGGACTATTGCCAACTCGAGAAGGTTTACAAGGTTAGGTAGGTAGTTATTTATTTATTAACGTGTCTATGTATATATCCTATGCTTGAGATAGAACAGCCGCCTCCCCCCAAATCCAAAGACAGATTTATATGTCCAAACGAGGCGCATTAGACAGCCGATGAGAACCGTCCATCTATCCGCTCAGCTTACGGAGGTACATCTCGAGATTTCGTGACTACCATTTTTGGAACGTAGGGGCGTCGGGCCGTCTGCCGTTCTATGCTCTCTCTTTAGAAGTTATTCTGCGTAGGAACGAAAAAGCGACATGCTTTATTTCGAATGTACGAACCAACCCCTCTAGACCGAGCCCCAACTACCTAGCGCCACGCTTTTTCTATGCTGCCTACTACTCCTAGTATAATCATAATTTCGATTCGCTGGGTTACTCAGGTACTCGGCCTTCGAGTCCGGCAACGGTAGCAAGGTTGACCTGGCTAAGCTGCTCGTGCGCTTCGCCGCTCAGTCCAACTCCTGCGAGGAGAGCTATCGACTCTACAACATCCTCCGGCTCAAGCATGTGCCACTTAGCCAATGTGACCTTCGTGCTGGCACCGACGGTAACGGTGAAGACGTGATCCCTATCAACTTGTGTGCCACTGAGACCGTTCAAAGCCCTGAACATATCTTCGTCTGTGAAGTCATCACCCATACACAGGACGAACTCGAGTCTTCCTTCTTGGCTCTTGGCGTTCTGCTCTCCAGAGGCTATGTGTGCAATGTCGGAATTGTAATCATTGACCAAGCGCTTGGCGATCTCGCCTTTGTTGATGAACGTGGGTCGCACTTCAAGGTTTGCCTTGCCTTTCATTACATCAACGTCCCACTTCTTGACCACAGTCGACTCTAGCTCCTTGTGAAGTGCTTGGGACGAGTGAACACCTTGTTCGGGGTCGGCTTGGCGATAGTGCCAAGTTAACGCACATCGTTTACGCTCGATGAATGAACCTAGCAATTATTCGTTAGAGAAACCAATAGACAATTACCATAAGGTGAACTTACCCGGTACGCGGTCGGTATACTTCTGGAAGACTTCGACCACGTCCGCCTGCCAACCCATGTCTAACTTCTCAGCCAAGTTCTCCCAGGTATCGCTGCCAGGATGTCTAATAAAGCTTCCATGCTCTGCACTGAAACCAAGTTCCGAGATGTGACCCAGATGCTGCTGCAAGAAATCCTGGTCTCTGCCAGAAATGATCCAGACAGCATTGTGGTGGTCTGCTGCAAGGGCTTTCAGGGTTTGGATAACGCGCTCCGATGGAATGGCAGCCTGAGGATCCCTTACGATTGGAGTAAGTGTACCATCGTAATCAAACATAAACAGACGCTTCTTGGCCTCGCGGTACTGCTTTAACATTAGTGTACGATCCAGCATCGGCGTGACATTCTGGTTCTTCGTCGATGCCAGTGTGCCGACTAGCTTGCGCAGGAACTTGGTAATCCAAATTTGAACGTTCTGGGTTGTTACGTGCGAATAGAGGCTCGACTGCATCGCCATACGTTTCTCAGCAGACATTGTGAGAGCGTTGTGTATTTGGTGGGCAACATCGGTGAGATCCCAAGGGTTGATATGTATGGCGTCGCGCAGGCTACCTGCAGTACCGCTAAACTCGGAAAGGATCAGCGGACCATGCGTATCCCGCTGACACACGACATATTCCAGACTGGTTGTATTCATCCCGTCTCGGACCGAGGTGATTAGGCCGATGTCTGCGGCTCTCAGCAACGCAAAGTATTCCTCTGGTGACAAATACTGAGGGTAGTGCTGTACTGGTGAGAATCCTAAGCTTCCATATGTACCGTTGATTCTCATGACCAACTCGTTAACTCTGCTTGCTATCTTGTTCTCGGGTTCCTCTCCTCCCTCTTCAATTGTGTTTGGGGAAGTAACTTGGACTAAGACAACCTTCTCCCTCCATTCGGGATAAAGCTCGAGGAACCTTTCGAACGCCATAAGCTTTTGCGCCACACCCCGGACACTATCCAGTCGATCACGTCCCACGATGATTTGCTTGTCCTTGTAGAGGTCCTTCAAAGCGTTATACATATCCGACACTTCCTTTGACCACGCCATCTGCTCCACCTTTTGTACGTCAATACCAATAGGAAAAACGCCGACTTCGACCCGAGCCCCGTACGCATCTACGCCGACGGAATCTGACGGGAAGTCAAGGATCCGGGTACAGCAGCTAGCAAAGTGGCGCGAGTAGCTGTACGACTGGAAACCGACTAAGTTGGCGCCGAGCATGCCTTCAAGGACCTCCTTTCTTCGTGGTAGGCATCTCAAAAACTCGCTACTGGGGAATGGGCAATGAAGGAAGAACGAGATGTACATATTGGGTATCCTTTGTCGTAGCATGCTAGGGAGCAGCAACAGGTAGTAGTCATGAATCACGACGATATCCCCGGGCTTATAGATCTCGATGATCTTATCAGCAAACTTCAGGTTGGTACGGAAGTAATCGGCCCATTCGATACGTTCCGAACGGCCGTCGTTAGGCTCATGCTGCTTATAGTGGAATAGGGGGTATATCGTGTGCTCAGCATACCGGCGCCATCGCGCTTGGTTGTTCAGCGTAATTCCCTCGTCGCTCGTCTCATTATCATCGGCAAGCCACACGGGGACTGCTTTAATACGCCTATCGTGGGCTAGCTGCTGCTCTAGCTTCAATTGGTGTTCGCGTTTAATCCATAAACCGTCAACTTCAGGGGGTGTTGGCGGCGCTTCTCCGTCTAAGGGTATAGGTGCGGAGAGATGGCTCAAGCCTGGAATATTAGCAGTCGTGTCGTGGATAGTCTCCGGCGCAGTCAAGGACTCGGAAGGCGATTCAATCTCGCCAGTCCACGCAACTACGGTATGATTCCAAGGCGCTTCGTCGGACGAAAGGTAGGAGAACGAGTCGAATAGGGCTGATTGGCCACGACGATGGTCCAATTCCTGCTCGACGTTAGTTTAAGACAAATTTCCTCTGCATATTACATCAAACTAACCCATTCCCCATTCTTGTGGTATTTAAGAGAGTAGGGCGTTGTAAAGGTAACGGAAATGATGTTCCCGCTGAGAGCTAAATCAGGGGCCGCAGCTCGGATTTCTGATATAGACTCTCTCCGCCCTTTGGTCGAAATGCTCATCCGTCGCAAGACTTCATGGTCAGAAGTTGCGCCCTTCACCAAATTTGTTGGAGAAGATCCGTCGGATGGAGGATCTGTCGGAGGTGGTTGAGACGCGCCGCTGCTTTGACCAGCAGGATCCCGTGTGAAGTAGCTCGGACTAGCGGATTTGGTAGAACCAGTGCTTGTTCGCGACAAGTAGGTAGAAGGTTGAATGCCTGGTGTTACGGGGACTCTCGTAACGGACTTTCGAAGGTGAGGAGGTAGGTCAGGCGAATCTTGAGAATCGCTTTCGTTGAGCGCTGCGCGAGGGGAGAGAGACATTTGCTCGGCCTCTTTTATGATGCTGTTGGCAACGGCGTTCTCGGTTTCTTGTGTACGTTCTGCCATAACTGTTTAGTTCTAGTTCCCCTCGATAATCAGGCGGCAGAGTAATGCCGCAGTTTTGAAGCTCTAGCAAACAATGGGATGTAGCGGTGACAAGACCAAGGGGGGAGAGCGCAGGGTTATAACGACAATTGGTTAGGGTAGGTAGATTAGAAGGGGAGCTGAAATTTAAGAAGGTCGGCTATAACACAGGCGATGACAGACGAAGGACGACACCGACAGGGAGGTAGTCAAGGCCAGGAAGAAAAACGTAGAGAAGGGGGCCTAAAGGTAGACGTAGGCAAAGGCAGCTTCAAATACGGGGAAGGCAAGGTAGGGGGGGGGAAAGCAGTGGAAAAGTAGAATCTAGAAGGCCAGAACAGCATGGACTCATAGCGGGGCAACCATCGTTGTCGTGATAATTGGTTTATTCTTACATTTAGGTACGATAGTGGGGCATAGAAGTAGAGTAATAGAGTAATGATACCTGATAGTGATACTGATAGGCGTGAGGTGTGGTAGATGCAACCGGGAGGTTTTGCTCCTGGGGGGATGTGGGCTACAAATACCTGGCGACAAGCTCTCGAAAGAAGGAAAAAAAAAAAAAAAAAAAAAAAAAAAGCGCCAAAGCACGGAAACCCACTCTAGTGAGAAACCAAAGAGCAAGGTCAACCTTCGAAGGTGATCTGATTTCGGTCTTTCTTCGTCCCCAGATTTAGACTTGGCGTTTCCCTCTAGGCTGTGCGGTACAGCAGATGTATGGATGTATGTTGGTTGCCGAATATGTTATATGTGTAGGTATGTGTGTAGGTGTGTACTACCTAAAAGGTGATTGATTGTATTGTACAAAGTAAAAGCATGTGCTTCTATTTTAGTTTATAATAGTTAAACGAACCACAGAGGCTTAATTCGAACTCAATTCAAAACAGGAAGACTCGCCGAATTAAGAGGCACGTTGGAATAAGCAGTCGGATAAGTTGACCTATTATGTATTGCAGAACTACCCAGACGAGGTAATTGAGGTGATTGCAGATTGATTGCAGATGTCCATATGTATTCCATATGTCTTCGTTAGTGGGGTAAGACTTTTTGCGAGCCTGTGACGCTGGCACATGCTGAAAGACAGGCTGGGAAGAAATTGTGGAAGACATCATGGACAAGGAAGAAGAAATGGAAAGGCATGGAAAAGCATTGGCCAACAGGGAGGGGACCCCAGACTAATCTCTTCTTGGGGGGGTAGTATACGTACCTTGAACAAATGACGTATTAGAGGTGTAACAACTAAGCTAAAAAAAAAAAAAAAAAGAAAGAAAAAAAGGTAACTAGCCTAAATTTGTAGTGTACTTCGAGAAAGGAAGCACCGAGGCTTCACGAGGGTACCTATTTACGTGTCGAAGTGATTCTATGGGGAAAGAACTAACACAACAGGTACCATATGCTTAGGTGGACTAATATAGATGGGTAAAGTACATGCTACCTAGGTACTTTCAGCAACTGCGCCAGAGAAAGAAGCATGGAATACATGCAGCGTAATCATTACCTGGTCGGCCGAACGGGTTTCTATTGCAGTAAATACAGTTCTGTAGGGTCGGCAAACGGACAGTCGACTGGTGCGCAACTGCGACCTCCTAGGGGTAACCAATACGTCCATGTTCATAAGCACTACCGAAACGAAACTATCATGATTGAACATTTCTAGCCCCTTTCTAGGTTAACGGATTGAATAAAACATAAAAAAGGGCATGTAATTATCTCCACAGAAAACAGTCCCCCGACAATACTTTCTCTAAATGGAGTAAAAATTTGGTTATTGGTTACCAGCAAATCGCATCCCCTAAATAAATCTCCCCTACTAGTGGATGCGGGCAATATAATTCAAACGTATTGAAAAATATTAGCACACCTGGGAGAAAAGTGGTGTTGCATGTTCGAGACCTGTCTCTGCTGCAGTGAAACGGGCCGTCTTTGGGCCTCTCGCATCTGTCCATCTGTAACCGTGATGTCGGGCAATCGACCTCGAAAATAATACAATTGTTGTACTATATAAGTCGAACCACAAGGCCACGATGTGACGAACCCGACAAACTCCGCTCCAAGGAGCCCTTACAAAAGACGCTTAAATCGGATGTAAATAAAATAAAATAAAATAAAAAATCACATGCAGCCTTGGCTCTTAATATACATTACATGGTAGATATGTCGAGATTAAGCGTTGAGCGATTTTGCGCTGCGGGATTACACGTTGTCATTACTATAGTATGAGGGCATTCACGGCCCGGTAACCCCCGGGATGCAGCCGCCGGCACTTTTTAATCATGTACTACGCGTCTTACACTATATCCTTGCAGAGATCTAACTCGGTTCTAGAACTTTGCCATGGAAGATCGGATATATCCCTTTCGTAGCCCCTTGGTATTGCCAGCCGACATACTTACACCACTTTCAGGGGCGGTAAATGCTGTCCCTATTTTCTGGCAAAAAGGGGTTCGTATCAATAGTCGCTCCAGAGATTCGGCTGACATGGGACCGCGATCCATATTTCCAGGAACGCTTCCACGGGGTAGGGAGCTTGGACTCGACGTATTGCCGTATTGGTATTATCTACCAAGATTGCCAACGACACTACTGACCATCACCGCTACTTCGCGGTCCCACCCGCCGCCACCTTTTCCGTTCTCTCCTTTAGGGGTCTTCCCCTTGACAGCCGCAACAGTGCTAGGAGGCTGAGTGCCCCGGATAACGCATTCTCTGATAGCCTCCCCTACACTAGTACGGTTTGTCTTCAGCGTACGAGCTGAGACACCTCCGCGGTTCACAATTTCTTGAACTCGCGTTGCTAAGCTGCTTGCCATAGTCCTCCAAAAGTAAGATGCAAGGGAGCCAGTCTCGAGATATGCTAGCAAGGGCTGTAGAAGATTGGATTTGTCGGACGCGTGCTTATGCGCCGGCAGAAGTGGATGCGCAGGCGCATTTGTTGAAGCAAGTATTATCTCTAGGGCGATTATATTTTGGCATCGTGAAGAGATTTCAGCTAAAGTCCTATCTAAGGACGGTAACGTCGCAAGCGATCTTGCCAAAGATGCGATAGAACTCTGTAACGCGTTACGCAAATACACCTCGAGGATTTGTAAGAGAAGTTGAGGTGTCCATTTGTCAGGTTTCGTGCTGGTAATGGGCGATATAAGGTAGAGAGTAATAGCAGCAGATATCGTTCGAGCCTTAGCTTCCTCACTCTGTGCAAAGGTAGCCGTCCCCGAAGCGGACCCGATGCTGAACTCTCTTATAATCTGTTCCGAGGTGTTTTTAACGGATCTTTCGATCGGCGTTATAACGTTGTCCTGTAGACTCTTGATCGCGTTGACTTTATCGAGACCGTAACCTTCTTCCCCAGGCGCTTTCTTGTCGAGGATCTCCCGTAATGATAAGATGGTATGTGCGCAGCGTACTAGTGCTCTATGATCCTCTTTTCTGCTGCTACTAGTCGCAGTAGCTGACGCTGAGCTAGATATTTCGGAATGTTGGATCTCGAGCTGGCGGCCTAATTGAAGACAGCGACCGACAGACCTTCCCAGCTTCAGAGTTTCCCATAATCGGGCAGCAACTTGGCGTACTTCATCAGCTTCAGCATGTTTCTGTATGACCTCTTTTTCTAGCTGTTTATAGCTCTCATTTAAGCTCTTGACTTGGTTATCGATTTCGGATATTATCTTCCCACTTGCTTCTGTCTGTTCTTTGGTATAGGTTAAAAGCGGGATGGCGGAGCGGGTAGTAACAAGATCGATATGAGAGTCGACTTCTTGGGCATCGAAAAGCACTTTAGATAACGGCGTCGAGAGATCTAAGGGAGTATCGTTGGGATTGTTGGTAGCAAGGACGAGGCTATTAGCGAAAGAGGAGGGGCTGAAATCCGGGTCAAGAAAGGCATCGTAGTCGACATATGACGCATCTTCGTCCTCGTTGGCTGCCATCTAGGCTATCAGCGCAATATGGGAACGGGTTCGACGTCCCAATTGCTGCTTAATTTTGAAAGGAGATGTGTTATTGTATTGTATTGTAATGTAATGTATTGTATTGTATGAAGTATCATTATGTACAATACAGGTTATTACTTTAGGTGATTAGGTACTTCACAGATTGCGAACGCCAACAGTTAGGCCAGGTACCTAGCCCCACTAATCAATAACAACAATTCAGTTGTTTCATCCCAGGCTCCAATTGACAGTAAGTCAAGCCACGGAGAAGTTCAGCATCTAGCCACAAAAGCCACAGTACTGTTACATCAATGAATGTACTTTTTTCATCGTGCAGTCACCGAACAGTGAATCAGTTTCATTCTCTCAACCAAAATTGCTCAGAAGCAGAAATTTATTACAAAAACAAAAATCCAAAATTATTCAAGCCAATTCCCATTCCCAAACCCCAGGTTCATTAGATAGATATATAGTCGTTAATCATGTCCCATCATCCACAACCACCTAAGGTACATTAGATACCATAGCTCTTAAATGTACTATCATCGTTCTTCTTAGGGGCTCCGCCAGCTCCGGCCGCCCCGGTAGCACCGCCGACGGTGTTCCCGACAGAGTTCGTCACGCCGCCAACGGTGTTGCCGACACCTTCTGTCGTTTTGCCCACGGCGCTTCCCACTCCCCTAGTAGTCGAATTTAGACCGTTTCCGAGTCCTTCGGTCGTGCTACCGAGGGCACCGCCGACACCACCGAGGAGTCCGCCTTGGCCCTTAGCCTTCTCGCCCCCGGTTAGCACATTATCGACTCCACCGACTAGACCACCGAGGAGTCCACCGTTCTGGTTGTTGTTCGACATTGTGGATTATGCAAGTAGTTAACTTTCGTGTATAGATTTTTTTGTAACTTGGTGACCAAGTGAAGTGATAGAATTTCTTCGTAACTTGTTCTAACAGAGTGTGTTTTGTGGTTGATCACATACAGACTTTCCTTCCAAACATTCTCGAGGATTTACTTCAATTTATATAAACAAGTGGTTGTTTCTATTCCTATATTCTCTATGTTCTCTATAAGCCACAGGATATAATATGATGTAACCCCCCTCGCCGAAAACTTATGCTCATCTACGAATAGACGCCACATGAACGCATACCTTATGTGGCTTGCGTCAGAGGTGTGGGTAGAAACTTGGTCTGTTAGGCTTGTCAGACCCCAGAACCAGGATCCGGATTTCTCGTGAGCCATTCATAATCTAGCAGATTTGGCTTGCGGCTCCGATGCTGACCAAAAAGTCGGTTTGATTTGCTGATCCGGATCTGCAGGTCTTTAGTGACGCTAATGGCCCTAGCGGCCGACGACCAGGGCCAAGATGCGACTGGCGTCATCCGTGGAGAGATCGTCGATGGATCGATGGATCGGACGATATTGTTAAAGCTGAAGCATTAAACAGACCGGACAGATCGACCGCACAGAGTAATAATTTGGTACGGACATTTCGTAGTTTGAGTCATTAGTTACTGGTTGTTTATGCTGCAATTTCTGTAGTTTCTGGTTCCTTCCGAATGTTGCGTTCTCGCTGGCAAAGCCTGTCTCATCATATCCGGCAAGCTACCACTAGGAACCATTATTGGCTCTAAACGACGTGATTAATAGCTTTAACATAGTAATATATTCTCTAATGACTACAAACCCCCAGAATTCGACAATCCGAGACCAGAAAATTGTTTCATAGCAGGTGGTGCGTATTTGGATAATCATCTGCTTTACCAATACTCAGTTGCATACCTGATATAGTTGAGTAGTACGTCGGAACTTAAGAAGCTCACTAGTATTTAATTATATACCATGCAAACTTAGGGGTTTATCAATAATAGATCTGATGAAATTAGAATGTCCCTGAGTTCCACAAGTCGTAACTTGGTAGGAAGACAGAAATATTCTGTGCTGATCAGATCTATCGTAGTCATGAAGCTCTCTGTACCAAACCAGCGTGCCCAAGTAAGCCAATAATAACACACCTACCAAGAATCATTATCCCAAAGACTGTGAAAATGGTTAGGAAATCGGGTTTGAAGCACGATCTAAGCCCCGTACAGCACCCCCGTCCTAAGATGCAGCCACCCTATGAGCTTAAGAAGCTTTCACATAATCACGATAGATCAAGACACGAAGAATTTTCCATGAGGCGGAGACGTTAAAACCATATTTTGAAAATCCGACCAAGGAGTTAAAATAAATAGATCGGAAAGCACTGTGTGTCCTATTCGGTAGGTATATCGTGGAGATTTTCCCTGCTGGCTGTTGAGGGGTTAGCAAAAGCTCAGAAGACAAAGACAAAATCCTCATTTTGGAGGTCAGTTAAGTTCTCAAACGCTCTGCCACCAGATTTTCCCACATCTTTAGTAGAAGGTGCAGCTATGATATCGCCTTCATCCGTGTTAATCGCGTCCCTATTCCCATTAATGTCCTTTTGCTGCATTGCTGCGGCATCCTTTGAAGAATCCAAACTGATATCAACGATAACTGCACTCTTACCCATAGCCACACGTCTCTTTGCGTGGTTCGCATTCAGAATCTTGAGGTATGTAGTAGTGGTCACAGTTAGAATAATGATTACGATATAGAGTGCCAGGTTGGAACGCAAGCCCTTAGCATAGCCCGGCGCTTCTGTCTGTGAGTAGAGCAATGGGCCAATTACGTTTCCTACGGACTGGCCGATAAAAAGCACAGCATTAGTACACTTCTTCTTGGTATCTCCAGCTGTGTTTTGAGATGCCCACGAGTAAATGAGCGGAGCTTTTACATATTCGTTAGTATCTCTACTAAGAACAATCATGCTATAGTACTCACTAATGCCGGGATAGACGGAAATAAGGTAGTAACCGGCCAAGAGGGGCGCTCGATGAGAAGCGTCTCGCGGAAGTTTCATGAGCATCACGCAGCCAGCAATAGGAGGTAGGCAAAGCGCAGCGATGACAGGTCCCTTCTTCTTGATCTTTTGAGCTACAAATGCCCCGCCGACAGTTGCGACTAGTTGTACGAAACCAAAAGGGATATTGAACAGGATAGTTCCGAACGGATCGAATCCAAAGGTATTCACTATCAACGGCCCAAACGTCGAGATGCCCCCGGATGGGATGCTGATTGAGAATATCAATGCGAACCAGAGCCACGATTTTAGATCCAGGAGGGCCTCCTTGAGATGGTCGTTTCTCCACTCGCGTGATACGACGCCCATTTGATTCATGCGTAAGCGTTCGACAGCTATCAGCTTGTCTTTCTCGCTTAGAAACTTCGCTTCTACCGGCGAATCTGGCATGAAGGCCAACATAACGAAGCTGAATACGACAGTTGCGATTCCGAAGAACAGAAATATGATCTAGGTGGTATTGTCAGCCCAAAATACGGTAGACATGATACGAAATACATAATTCACCTGATAGGAACGCAATCGCGACGATATATGGCCCAAGCCGTAAGTGATCAAACTTCCGAACTTTGCCGACTTCAGCAAACCAAGTTCCTAGTAGGATAAGATTTTTAGCGTACCATATTCGTGAACCCGTTCATAGCACTAGAATATCTAGCGTCAGCATGTTTCGGCCTCGCTTGCAGTTTTCAGGGGTAGGCGATATTTGAAGTCGCATACACCTAAGGAGTATAGGTACTTCAAATGCAAGTTTTATACATGATGGGCGCACTATGCTATAAGGCAGTATAGACTCTAAGAGGATACAGATGTGAACTTACTACCAATAGCTGGTTCTAACGGTCTGCTCTCGTCTCCTCCACCACATCTGCGTGATAGCAACAAAACTCGGCGCAACGCTTGCCTCGAACACACCTAGGAAGAAACGCGTCGCCAGTAGGCCACCGAAGCTATGCGCAGCCGCCATGCAGGTAAGCGACACGCCCCAGAGGAACACCATAGCGCTCGTGAACTTAGCGATAGGGAGGCGCACGAGCAACCATGCCAGAGGCGGCTGCATCACGAGTTGCGCCAAGTACACGATGCTGCCCAGCCAGCTGTACTGGTCGCCTGCGAGCCCCGTGTCCTCGATCAAACCGAACACGGAAGCGTACGCGAGCGTGGTCTTATCGAGCCCCTGCAGGAAGTACACCGTCAGCATGAGAGGGAGCATGACGATGTCGATGCGGCGTAGGACACGCGCCGACTCCGCCGGAGTCACGGATATCCTTTGCTCCGCAGCGGCCTTAGCGAGGAACGAGGCTGCGATGTCTCGGCTGCCATTGCCGTCGTGCCCTTCACGATGGGGGTTTGGCGGCGGGGCTGCATATTCGACTTCTGCGGCTGACGACTTGGTCGCACCCATTGCGATGCTTCTCGTAACGTTGTAAGCTATTTCTCACCTTCGCCCGCAGCTTGGTAGCGCCCTGTGATATAGGCGAAACATATGATTCAAAGGCCGCATTACCGATAACCAGGTCCGGCAATGAGGAGTAAGTGGGAAAGAACCGGGATGCCTCTTCGTTCTGTCCCAACATAGTGACTTCTACTCCGCACTCCGCACTCCGTCGCGTGTCTGTCAAGGATCAAAGGTCACACGCAAAGACTTATCTCACTTTGCTCGACATAGATCGGTCTCGACCAATTGCTATGCTTGTGATCAGGACCGCCGATGCCATGTTCAGGGCACTCGGCTCTGAAGTTGACCAACATTAACCCGATAACCGAAATAGAGACTTCGGCGATTGTAAGCATATACACATACCTATGCTTCTAGTCTGCCCTTTTCCGACTATGAATTTGTTTGAAGTGACTGTAATGAGATGAGTGTTTGCTTATTCATATATATGACGTTATCACGATCTAATTCTTCCATAACAATGCTACAGTAGAGCTCAACAGTATGATCCGATATGTTTCATCAGAATTTCCACTAGGAAAAGCGAGGCATAGGGGGGATTCTAATCCTAATCCTGGTACGTAGTAGCGATAACATGCGAAGTAGTAATTATGACATATGCGCACAATAAGGCCGACAGCTCGTTTAACGTCAGGCGAGGTCAGTTTAAACTCCCTACGGAAATAATAATATGCAGGTTGGTTCACGAAGCTGTTGGTATCACAGGGTAATTAAAAGGTCTCCCTAGCTTATCTCATGACCTCGAAGACCACGGAAGAAAACTGAGCTATCATGAGATATCGAAATCATTCGTCGCATGCGTGTCTGAAAAAAGACATATAGAATCAGGTAACGTTAACTATTGCGAGAGCAACAAGAGTTCTGAAGGGTTTTTTTTTTTTTTTTTTTTTTTTTTTTTTTTTTTTTTTTTTTTTTTTCGTTTCGATTCGAAATTACCTATGCTATGTTGTCGCGACAAATGGAGCTGACGCGTGCTTAATCTAAGATAATTCCTGACCAAGCCTATTAACACGTAGGGCGTGTTGAATTTCACCTTCGGCTCAGGCATACCGCAGCTATGAGATGAGAAACAAGGCACCTCTGACCAATGATAATCAATCCTGCAGAAAGTAAAATTACCAATAGTGATCGAAGAGAGGAATGGGCTGGCAAGGTCGTACGAGCTGCAACTATCGGGATTTACACTACTCATCTGTCATCTGTTATCTGTTATATTTATAGTATTAGATCAGGAACAGGAAATTAATATGTCGAAATCGGCAATCTCTATAACTCGCAGACTGTAAGCTTCGAAAAAGGAAAAAATGATAATAGCAAAATCTAGGGCGAGGGGTCTAGGGCGAGGGGTTACCTCTATTGTATGTAAGATGCATCATGGATTTGTCCAAAGACGTGAATAAGAGAGGTCACAGGCACCTGTTAAATATGGGCCTCATTTCCACCAGATCGATGGCGCATTCTTAACACCCTTAAGAGCTTTAACCAGACTGCGCAGGAAAATGCACCTACATTAGGTAAGTTGCCAACCGACCGAAAAGAAATGAATGCGAGACAGCGGCTCCTTTCCGTGATACTATCAATAATGTGATGCTGCAACGTACCTGCATTCCACGATGACAAAAGCTTCCAGGTTGTATGATAGGTCTGAAGATCCGATCCACGAGTCGTCGCCAAGAGATACTATAAGCGTCACACTTGCGGGAATAGTTTACGGATATCATATCAACGGTTCATTGCAGTATTGGAATCAATTTGTCCCGTTCGGCAGAAACACGGATAGGTAGTCCATGCTCAAAAAGCAACGGCACAGCTGCGTACCGAGAGGCTAGAGTAATAATAGAATCATCTCTAACTTTTGTATTCCGTATTCCGTATTCCGTATTCCGTATTTCGCGTCTTGTAAAAGCCAGTCAGGAAATAAGGCAGGGAATACGGAATAGGTAAGGGCCCGATTGTTGAGAAACCGTGGTATCGGAGGCCCGAGGGTTATAAGATGTGAGAAGGGATTGATTTGTCAAAGGGGCCAACGATTATGTGGTTTTATTATTCTATTTATGAGTTTTATTTATGAGAACGTATCGGACGGCTATCGGTCTATCGGTACCTGGCATTAAGTTGTGTTCCCCTTGCCAAGGTTGGTTGGTTCCCATACATGTAGCATGCATTATGTACTATGCAAGGTACCTGTACGTATAATCCATTGTGACGATGACAAATTATGTATAACATCCGCGTAGACATACCTAGCAACACCTAAAGAAAACATTTACCAATCTCTGGTATTACTGACATTCCCCTTTAACTGATCTATGCAAGCCGCCTGCAAGGGGAACAAGAAATAATTAATTGTCTTGGTATATAATACGTTAGGTGTAGCGTGCTGTGCTACCCGTTCAGGTACGTTAGCTACCAGGTACCTAGCAGCCTTAAAGTGCCGATTGGGCAAAGATAGACAAAACTTAGTTCCGAGGGTTACCCACAAAGCCTTAAGGCACCCCAACTAGGTAAGGCTCCACAAGGGCTCCATAGTAGTGTATTATAATGTATTGTATTGTACAACACAATCCCTGAGAACAATCACAGAGCTCATCATGATGCAGGTGCTAGCAAAGAAAGTTTAACCCCCATGCTCCCCCGCAAACCCATAACCCGATGCCGAAAAACAAAGCTAAAAGATGCTTGGGGTCAGGTACATCTTTACTTGTATTACTTGTATCATTTGTACAATACAATTGTACTAACAGGTAAGGTTTTCTTTTCGCTTCTCCAACTTTTTTTTTTTTTTTTTTTTTTTTTTTTTTTTGCATTTCTCATCTCGAGTCAAGATACTGTCTGTGTCTGCATGGCGTTGCCGCGACCCGCTCACCGGCGGCGCCTAATGTTACCGTCTACACCCGACTTTTCTTACAGTCTAAAAATCACCCAAGTCAATCCAAGTCAACCCAAGTCACGCGTAACCCCATGCTCTTGATTGCTCACGCTGCTCGCGCTTCTCTGGTCTAGGCCTGCGAGAGAATATGCAGCCGGCTTGCTAACAACTTGGAATACTGTCAGCTTGCAGGGTCACGCCGCCTCGTACCTTGGAAAAGGGAGGTCGCGGAAGACACGGGGAGACATGGGAGACATGGGAGACATGGGAGGACAGGGAGGTGAGAACAGACCTCAGACCTGAAGCACGGAAGGCGTAGTGGAATTCCGTCAGATGATGTCGTGGAATGCGTGTTAGCCTGCTCTCTAGGGCGGATTTCCCATAGTGCCGTATTTACTTTCTGCCATCTTCCCGTTTCCTTACGTACCATACCTATCGAATATATGAAGACCGCGATACCCGGTTCCTGGATAATGCTGCTTTCCTACACGCCCCTTTAATCTACGCGACACGCCGTCTAGTTCCCGCTCGGAGGGTTTCCGAGGCTCGTGGAACTTCAATGATCGCGATAAACGTAGCTATTCTCGTCTTGTGCCACTTGTGCCAGCTTGTATTCGCCGTCGATACTACTGTCGATTTGTCCTGTAATAAGTACGTCGGTTTCGCTACGCCGAACGGCATCACGCAATGGCTTGGCATCCGGTTCGCCGCCCCGCCCGTCGGCGATCTGAGATTTATGCCTCCACAGGATCCGCCATGCAACAAGACAACGCTAATAGCCGACCAGGTGCGTATTTCTCCAAATAGAGTCTAATGATATGAAATCCGCACCCGGGGATCTTTGCTGAGACCTTCGTTCCTATAATAGCACGGGAAACTTTGTCTTTCAACAAGCGATTCTCCGCCAGACAGTACTCATGGCGAAGATTGCTTGTTTCTCGATGTCTATGCGCCAAGCGAGGCGACTCGGCACTCCAAATTACCCGTATTTTTCTTTATCCAGGGTGGGGGTTTCAACGTCCTCAGCAATCCGAACTTTAATGGATCCGGTTTAATTGAAGCGAGCGGGAACTCAATTGTTGTTGTCACCTTTAATTACCGGGTAGGGCCGTATGGATTCATCACTCATGAGGACGAGATTACACCTAACAATGGTTTGCGCGACCAGCGGAAAGCACTCCAATGGGTGCAAGACAATATATCCCGATTTGGCGGCGATCCTGGACACGTCGTTCTGGGTGGTGATTCGGCGGGCGCCGCTAGTATCAGTCTTCAAATGGTAGCATATAACGGCAAGAAGACTGATTTGTTTCATGCCGCTGCGGCAGAATCCGTATCGTTTGCCACTGTTCTCACCGTCGATGAGAGTCAGTATCTTTATAATAATTTTTCAGCCCTCGTCGGATGTTCAGGGTCCGACTCTCTCGCCTGTCTGAGAAATAAGACTGCCGCAGAACTCCAGAGCCAGAACACAGGCTTGCCTTATCCAGGCGAGATGTCAAAGCCACTGTATGCCTGGAACCCGGTGCTCGACTACGACTTTCTCACGGACTACACGTACAACTCGTTTGCCAAGGGCAAGTTTGTCAAAATACCCGTGATATACGGCGATGATACCAATGGTGGGACAGTTTTCACACCTAGAAGCACCTCGACATTAGCTGAAAGCGAGGCATTTCTCCGTGCTCAGTTTCCTTACCTAACCCGTGACCAACTGGACGAGATCAGTGAAATGTATCCAAACCAGAACGATAGCTGCCCCGACACTGGCTGCTACTGGCGCCAAGTCAGCGATGTTTATGGTGATTTGAGGTATATGTGTCCAACATTGTATATATCCTCGGCCATGAGGAAATATGGCGTCAGCCGCTCATATAATTACCGCTACAACGTCGAGGATCCGGATCAGGTTGCACAGGGGTTAGGTGTGCCTCACACAGCAGAGCTAGCAGCGATATGGGGTCCTGCAAATGCCGGGGGTGCGCCGGCGAGTTATACAAATGACGGCATTAATGCTCCAGTCATACCCGTCATCCAGGCGTATTGGACGAGTTTTATACGTACTTTCGATCCGAACACGTATCGCCACCCCGGCTCAGCATACTGGGAGAAATGGGACGAGGATGAACAGAACCGGCTCCTATTCGAAACAGGCGGTAGTACTACGATGGAAACTGTCGATGAGGATTTACAGAGTCATTGTGAATATTTTTGGGACATTGGTGTAGATATTCGTCAATAGGGGGAATTGCTGATTTACATAAATGCTCTACCTCGTGACTGGGAAGCGAGGGAGCAACTTCCATCCGGGCTTGCGTTACGGTTTTGGGACCCGTCAGGAATAGATATAACTTATACCCGTATACCAGAGGCGCAGGATTTAATTGGGCTAGCTTAGACTTGGACAAGCTAGGCTGGTGATACCAGTACCAGTTTTCGATAAATTCTTCATTTTGTTAATATACTGAAGCTCAAGCTTCTCCATTCTACGATACATTGCATAGGGGAAGCCTCTCCCACATCTGAGTTAACGGTGTGATTATCTACAAGTACCCAAAGGTGAGGATATCATTCCCTAGAAAGTACATAATACCCCCAGTATCAAGGTATATACATCATTAGGGTTAGAACATCTTACATAGCAATTAAATAATAGGGGGAAAATCAACGCCATTGTAACGATGCATTTGCCACCCAACTCTGCACGAATATCCAACATAATGCCAATAGCACGATTCACATATCCATACATCAACAATTCACCGTTCAGTACCTGGGTAGCTTCCTTCATTTCGCAGAGTCTCTGGTATCTAACTCATCCCTCATCGCAGCATTCTCCTTCCTCAGCTCCTCGACCTCCCTTCTCAGCGCGACCACCTCGTTACTGGTAGCCAACCGCTCGTCGAACACGCTCTTCGCGGCGTCGCGCAGCTCTCTCCTAGCCTCGACCAGCGCGTCCACGGACCGCTGCATGTCGTCGTGCAGCGTCTTCTGCGCCTTCGTCTTCCACGCCCCGTTGCCCTGGCTGTCCCGGCAGCACCGGTTGAACTCCACCACCAGCTGGCCGTGCTCCGCCTGCAGCCGGATGTACTTGCTCGCCAGGCGGTCGCCGCTCTGCTCCGCCGCGTACGCCCGCGCGTACAGCTGCGCCACGAGCGCGCGCACCACGGGCGGCACGTCCACGCCTTTCTCCCGCATCTCCGCCAGGATGTCCAGGATCACGTTGTACCCGTTTTCCGCCGGGGTGCTCAGGCCCGGGGGTAAGAGGAGCTTTAGCCCGTTCTCCATTGGTGATCTAGCTGGGTGCGAATACGGTGAGTATTATTGAGTAGGGAGGTATTCTTTAACGGGTAGGACGACGAGCGAGTGGAACTTACTACGTATGAATCCCCGTGGATATATTATTAACTACCATAAGTTGATACCTAGTAGCGGCTTGGTGTAGATGGCGCGTCTTCTAGCGCCAAAAGTAAATTGCCGAAGGTCTTTGAAACTATTTTTTTTTATCGCGCGATCGGCTTGAAACTTATATGTCGACGATGTTTCCGAGTTTCCGAGACTAGGTGACGCTACCTAGGAACATGTTCTTTGATCAATACGTCAGATGTAGAGAGGTAGGTAGAGCTTGGGAAAGAAACACATATATAGGAGGTACATTCATTAGCAGAAGATTTGAAGTGAGGGATTCAAATCTTAAATGGTCTAAGTTCAATTCCAAAGAAAGAACGGAAAAGTAAATTGAAGGCGCAATCCACCTCGAGTTAAAAAAAAAAAAAAAAAGTGAAAGTGGTGTTTAAGGGGGAGGCATTTATGCGTAACGTGATGTGTTGCTAGGTATCAGGTACATGCCTAACGTAAGTTCGTACGTTATTTTTATTTTTTTATTTTATTTTATTTTATTCCTTCTTCGTATTTCTACCTACACCTGGCTCTCAGTTGACACTCGGTTTTCTTTGTCATTTTCGCGCAAGGCACAGCTTCTGCCCAAAACCCTCACATGATCAAGTCGTGACATAATTCCCAAATTTGACTTCGCCAGTGGAGCCGCCAACATATCGTGTGATGGTTGGCAAGTTACGAGCCCAAAGTAACAACGCGCACACTGCGAGCCAGAGAATCAAGTTACCTATACCTACCAGGTGCCTAAATTGATTAAGTTTCATAATATTCAATCTATTAGTCCGCCTAGTCAGATCTGAGAAGAGTGTTTAGGGGGCTCCCAATCCAGAGTCCAGAGCTTAAGATTACAGAGGCTCAGCATGTTACTTTTCATGAGACATCATCCAGTTTTGAATAGAGCTAATGATCTACCTACCTAAGGTAAATAAGTATGATATATTTTCTACTAAGTGGTGAATCTTTTCGTAGCCATCACGCGCCGAAGGATATGTATTTTCTGTCTCTTTGGCCGATTCCAATCACCATCCACTGGGGTCAGCAAGGTTTCTATATACGTCACAAGGACACTTATGCAAGGGAGCCCCGTTGCTATTTTAGACTTTAGTTTCGCCATTTTTCTTGTCTAGCTTGGAGGGTTCTATTTTACATGCCAACGCGGCATAGTGCATCCTCTTGTCAGGAACTTCGGTACATCACAGACGTCAATTATAGGTATCAAGCTGTACCCAATCGGACATGCTTAAATAATTACACTTCGAACCACTATAATACCTCGCTTCGCCAGTCGCTCTCATTGTTACTACAAGTCATGCATCAGATGATCTCTCATATAACCTACTTAGATGATTGTGATAGCGCCAAGAGTTATTGGTAAGACGCACGATTCTGACGATATCGGATCAACGTTCAGTAAGGGAATTACAAAGTCCCATTAACAATATGCTCGGTTAGGTAATAAGCCACATTTAGTTCTATGCGGATAATCTAAGCGTACGATCGTGTACAAGCTAAGTGAAGTTGGGAAAGTTGCAGCGAGCCAGTTGCTAATACTGTGTATAGTCCACTGAAGCAAAAATATCGAGAAGAGTCTACGGCCACAAATCAGAGGTAGGCACATATAAAGAACCAAAGCGCCTATACTGCTTCCTAGGCTATTCGTAAAATATCCATTGTGCTCAAGACCGTACTGTTTCGGGAGCGTTGGTGACCGGATAGACCTATTTAGTATTTGGTCATAGTTCAAGTAACCATAGGAAAGGGGGAAACAATAGTAAAATGTTTAAGAAACAATGGGCTGCGGACCTTCAATTCTAGGAAGATCTGCTGGTTATATTCTAGTATCGACTTACAGATACCGTTAAGTAAGGGGGACTTATTTATACCTAGCGTCGCTGGGTTAGGTAGCTTAGATCCAAACGTTCGGCGCCGGGGTTACAGCAATATGCCATATCTGAACCGGTAGGTGTCGCCGGCCTATCTCTGTCCGAGGAAGGTCAACCTGATCAGGTCTCAACCGTGATTGGCTAGTTCGGTTACGTGACAACGTCAAATTAGCACCAATCACGGATACGACGACGTTGAAGGAAGAGGATCCTCCCGCCGTCGTTAAATGCCGTACGCGATTGCAGCCCCGCATGGGTAGGGTTCCTTGTGCCGCAGGAACACATACATTTATTTATATGCGTATTAGAGACAGTCATGTGGGAGAATTGGCTGATTCACAAGCCTTAAGGTGTCGTCTCCAACTTACATGATGAAGTTATTGGGCAATACTCCAAAGCTGGATACCTCCCCGCGGCATCACCTCCACCCCCGCTCCGCTGGCTCCGTATGTAATTCTCTTCCGGACTTCCATCGGAGATCTCTCTTATGTAGGTAGTTAGTTTTGAAATTAATATTGGCAATTGTAAAAGTTGAGTTACCTTTAGGTAGTTAACAGCATTGAATCTTTCCTATTTACTCGAAGCTCAGAGGCAACTTGTGATGAACCTAATTAAGGCCCCTCCTTCCCCCTACCTTCCCTGTGCCTATTATCTCGAGGTAAACTCTGGGGAACACTTGTTAAAAGTTATAACTACCTAATATCATATCAAACGTAAAACCTCTGGGGAATATCTATTCCAGTTTGGATAAAAACCCTGAAGATGTTTAAGCAGTATGAATACGTACCAATCAATTATGAGCCGGTCACTCCGCACGAGACAAGCCCAGAGAAGACTTCATCGCTAAGGCTCCTGTCCAAGGGCAAAAACAACCATGAAACGTGCCATTTCGAGTTCGAAGTGCTGCGTCCGAATTTGTTTCGTACCACTTTCACCACTAACCAGCACCCGTTACCACCGTATCCTAGCGCAAAGCGTCTGAAGCCATCTCTCGGAGCCGTTGATGCAGACAAGCGTTCCCAGACTATCAAGCTGGGCAACGTAAAAGTTCATATCGGTTGGTCGAACACACCAATCGTCTCTATTTTCCTAGACGACCGGCCGAAGCCGATCCATCGTGATCTAGATTTCCGATCATATACGGTCGATGGCACAGGAATCGCGCATTACACGACTTACAGGTCGGATAGCTTACACGTTGGGCTTGGGGAGAAGGCCGCGCCGATGGACCTCAGCGGTCGAGGGTTCACTATAGCGGCAAGCGATACTTTTGGGTACGATGCTTACCGGACAGACCCTTTATATAAGCACATCCCTCTGCTAATAAACGCCACCCCTAACGGTTGTGTGGGCATCTTCTCGACTTCTCATTCCCGAGCAACCTGGGCTGTTGGATCCGAGATGGACGGAATGTGGGGTCATTACAAAGTCTACCGACAGGCTCACGGTGGGCTTGAAGAGTACCTAACCGTAGGGAAGACCATTGCGGAAGTTGTCCGATCTTACGCTGAATTAGTAGGGTTTCCGTTGCTTGTGCCCCGGTATATGATGGGTTACATCGGCGGAGGTATGAAATATAGTATGGAAGACTCCCCGCGCGCATGCGACTCGATCCTCAACTTCATCAAGAACTGCGAAAAACACGGCATGCCGTGCTCGGCTTTTCAGTTGAGCTCGGGGTACACGGTAGCCGAAACCGAGCCAAAGACGAGGAACGTTTTCACTTGGAACCGCCACCGCTTCCCAGACCCGCGGGGATTTACGCGCGAGTGTCATAAGCATGGTGTTCGTATTCTGGCAAACATCAAGCCGTACGTCCTAGTAAATCACCCAGCCTACACGGAACTGTCGCAATCCGGTGCTTTCTTCACGGACCCGTACACTTCGACTACTGCGGTCACGCGACTCTGGAGCGCTGGAGGAGGAGACAGCGGAGAGGGTAGTCATATTGACTTTACTTCCAAGGCAGGATATAATTGGTGGCACGATGGAGTGAAGGGTTTGAAGGAGGTTGGGATTGATGCCATGTGGAATGATAATAACGAATACAATATCCCCAATGACGACTGGCAATGCGCACTCGAGACTGTTGACGTTCCGCCTGGCGAATTTCGTAAATATGTTGGGCTCTGGGGTAGAGCACTGCATACTGAGCTCATGGGGAAGGGCTCTCACGATGCCACAATCGAAGTTGAACCCGAAGTTCGCCCGTTTGTTCTCACCCGCAGCGCAACAGCGGGAACCATGCGATATTGTGCTAGCTCTTGGAGCGGCGACAACGTAACAAGCTGGGAAGGAATGAAAGGCGCGAACGGCTTGGCGTTGAACGCAGGTTTCTCTTTACTTCAGGTAAGTAGTGAGCTTAGATACTCCAAGTTTTATCCCACCTGAGAGCTCTACGTCTCACTTATAGAAGTGCTACGGCCATGATATTGGCGGCTTTGAAGGTCCTCAGCCCACGCCGGAGCACCTCGTTCGTTGGATACAACTTGGCATCCACTCTCCACGTTTCGCTATCAATTGCTACAAAACCAATGCGGATGACAACCTTATAGGCGATGTCATTGAGCCGTGGCAATATCCGTCCGTGGCGCCAATCATTCGAAACGCGATTCAGCGTAGGTACGAGCTGATACCGTATACGTATTCGCTCATGTTAAAATCTCATCGGGAGGCAATTCCACCTCAACGATGGACTGGCTGGGGATATGAGTCCGACCCTGAGGTCTGGACTAAGGAGTTACTAAAAGGAGATACTCAATACTGGTTCGGGGATTCTTTGCTCATTGCAGGTGTCTACGAACCCGGCGTCTCGAGCGCAAGGGTTTACCTTCCAAATCAGAGCGGGGACGACCTGGGATTCTTGAACCTCTCGGGGCCATATCAGTATCTCGAGGCCGGTAGATGGCACGAGATCTCTTCGACTTGGTATAGCTCGATCCCCGTGCTTGCGCGTATCGGGTCCGTCGTCCCGACGGGAAAACCTAGACCAACTACGTGCATCGCCGCGGAGGACCCGGAATTTCCAAGCATGGAGAAGGACGACTATCGAGGAGTTGAAATTTTCCCTCCACCGCTGACCCGATACCCTGACTGGCCTAAGGGTAACGGACTTTTGAGTCATGATCACGCGTCTGCGGAGACGAAATGGTTCAGCAACACATGGCTTGAGGACGACGGTGTAAGTCCAGCGGATAAACCAACGCTCTGCGAGGTTAGTATCGCCTATGGCGTATCAAGTGACCATATCTACGCCAAAGTGGAATTGAGAAAGTATAGTGAATTTGAGCCGTTGTGGGTCAAGAACGGCGTCACGCTGGTGCTACCCGTTGGCGAAGAGCGCCTAGTGAAATCAGAAGACGGAGGGGATATTGAGGACTTGGGACGTGACAAGAAGACTCGGCGCATCTGGAAAATTGGCGTCGAAGTGGAAGATTCCACTTAAAGAAAAAGATGCGAAGTAAAAAGGGACGTGTTTGCCTCCCTACTATTCTTATATAAAAAATGAAGTATTTCGTTTGTAACAAGATAGAAAGTAGTTCGCCGAAGATTTGGTGTTCTCACTTATGTCCTCACTTATGTCCTCACGTCCTCACTTATGTCTAGCGGCATGGGGTGCAGCATGCAGCAATAAGTAGCGCAAAATCCAGCTGTGTTAACATCTAAGCATCAGTGGTTTAGTGGTAAAATCCATCGTTGCCATCGATGGGCCCCGCGTTCGATTCGCGGCTGATGCATTTCTTTTTCTTATTTTTTACCGAGTTATCAGATCAACATCCTCCATTATCTTCCTTTTCTTTTTCCCCTTGCTATTTATTAATCGTCCTATCTTATACTTCAATAATCTACTGTCGCTCTTCTATCCTTACAAACTTCCCTTTTTTGCACATAGTTATTGGCGACGTGAAGATACCCCTTCGACATCGCCCTCCTTCGCCTAATCCTAACACCGTTGAGTATAATGCTACCAGGTTGTGAGAGGCATAAGACAAGGATGGCGGTGCTGGGATCAGAGGAGAACATCGCGGCTGAGTTGCATCCGTTTCAGCCCCCACCGTCACTCATCCTTCTGGGGACAGGATCGCTTGAGAGGTAACCGAGTGGCTGATGGCTGTCGTTTGCATCACATTTATGCTTTATTTTCGCCATAATCAACATTATTAAAGGCTAAGGGAAAAGTATCAACGCCACCGTCGTGCTCAGTGCTCAGTGCTCATCTCAGCTATGGTATAATACTGGTGAAGTCTCCGGGTCTACTGTGCTACCATTATGGACGAGTTTGCCCAGCTGGCCCGCGAGAACTTCGAAGTCTTCCAGCGATACGGCGATGCGGCGCTCGGGTCTGACCCCAAGCTCCGCGCCATTTCCGTGCATGTCTCGCCCCAGGAGCCGACTACCTACGTCGAGAAGGAGTTGAAGCTCAGTCACTTGCCCAAGTTCTTTAGGGGGCAGCCTAGGAGTGAGAACTCACACAAAAGTGCAACAGTTACGCCGCCAGCTGCCTCCATCAAACTAGTCGTAATAGATAGCCGGTTGGAGTCATGGTCTACCCCCTTTCCTTCGCTATGGGTCACGAAAGACGTCTTTCTCGGCCTCGTCGACGCGATGCATATGAGCCCGGCGGCGTTATGGCTTCTGCGCAGTGAATATGACGGGTTTCATTATTTCCCCCGTGCCTCTAGAGGCTATCATCAAGTTGAGGGGAAAGAGGATGCGATCGCAAATTTCGACACGTATTACATCGGAACGTCTAACTTCGTGCTGGTATGGACGTTTAACCAGCAAACCCTACAGACGCACGCTCTATGGATCTTGCGGCAACAGCAAAGCTTCAGCAGCAGCGCGCCAGCTGCCTGGTTCGTCAACGTGCTGAGGCGGCACCAGGAACACCTACGCTCGCCGTTCCTGCTGGCATACGTAACGGCACTAAGCGTGTGCTGCATGTTCGACGGCGAGATCTCATACCGGGCGCACATGGTGCGGCTGACAGAGCGCGAGACGGGCTATAGCCGGCACTCTAGCAGTATAGAGGAGCGTCTAGGGATGGAATCAATTACGGTTTATATAAAGGACGTCGGCGAGGTGTTGAACCACATCGCTAACAATGAGCGTCACTTCCGCCTCATAGATGTCGTTCTGGACTTTGTCCTCGACAGCGCGCTGGGGCCAGGTGCGGCGGTCGAGGACGAAAGCACACGGCGTTTGATAGCAGCGATACCATTGTTAAGGAGGCGCATGCACGCCTCGCAGGAGTACCTCAAATACCTTAAGGAACGCGCTGAGCGTCTTTCGACTGTGGTAAGGCTCCAATTCCTATTCTTTTTCTTTTCCCCTCCTCGTTTCCCTTTCTCCCTACCCTCGAGACGTAGAGCAGCCACAGAAACAAGCAAGCAAGCAACTCCCGCTAACGAGTCCCGCAAAAGCTCTTCGCACTCCTAACGCACGAGGACTCGGCAACGAATGCCGAGCTAGCAGACGCCAGCCGGCGGATCGCGGAGGCGGCGCGGCGCGACAGCTCGAGCATGCGGACGGTCGCGATAATGACGATGGCGTTCCTGCCCGCGACGTTCTTCGCCGCGCTGTTCGCGCTGCCGTCGCTAGACTGGCACGCCGGGTCCGCCGCCGGCGTCGTTCAGAACCCCGGGTTCTGGGTGTACTGGGCGTTTACGCTGCCGTCTACCGCGGTCGTATTCGGTCTGTGGCTGCTGCTCGATCGCCGGAAAGGTGATGATAGGGGAGAGAGGGATAGGGATAGAGGGAGAAGTACAGATAGAGGTGAGGACATAGTGATAGAGGGCCAGCTGCGGGATGAGGGGAGGCCGCGGAGTGGAGAGGGTAAGGTAGGATAGAGCAGGAAAACGACGGCTGTCCTTCATAGACGAGGTAACTCGGAGCAAAGTTACCTGAAGTACCAGACCCCTGGGAAGTTACTGGCTTCTGGTAATAGGTATTACCTATCCTAAAACACGCCTGCTTCTGGTAATTATACGCTCAAAGAAACTTGATAGGATTGGTTGTATTTAGTAGTTCTTCCATGTCCTCCTAAAGGCTATCAAGATGTATTAAAAACCCCATGGCTCGCCCGATTCTCTTAAAAACCTCGCCTATGCCGACGGGAGAATGCGTTATATCTATAACGATCAATAGCTTTTATTATTCCGTTTTAAAACCAGCGCATACCCCAACCCTGAAAATGAAGTAACCCGCATTAACTCAGAGATGCGAATGCGCGACGTGGCGAAATAGCAAACGAGTTTAGACTAATCCCAGGGCGTATGTACTCCTTAGCTCGTTAAAATCATCCGAGACTCCATGCGACGCATGCAACGTAAGTGCTACCCTTCCGAAGGTAAGACCCGCCAATAAACACTACTACAGCTATATGGTAGAATGACTACCAATATATACATAGCCGTTATGTCCTGGGTTCCTATTCCATGTCATATGGTCTGTTACCACTCCTCCTCATCATCTTCATCATCAAGATGCTCTTCGGACATATCCGCTACCTGGCCACCATTTCCTAGTGGCCCATCTTCATCTTCAACTTCGTCATCTGGAAATCCAGTATAATCGTTCCCATCCCAACCTTCACTGCCCATCGATGCTTCACCATCTGAGCCAGCATCTGAACCCGATGGGACGGGATTTTCCTGGCGGTACTGGTTTAGCTTCTCAAATAGAGACATCGGCTTCGTCTTCACAGGTTCCTCATCCTCGGACTCGTAGGACTTCTCTGACTCGTATACGCTGTCGTGGTTTTTCTCGGCGTCTTCACCCATATTCCCATCGTCTTCTTCGGTATCAGAAAGGATAATGCGACTTCGTTTGGCAGGTCGAGCTGATTTCTCACTCTCATTACTGTCCTCATCATCAGTGTCCGACAGGACAACCCGATTTCGTTTAGCAGATCGGGATGATATCCGAATCTCTTCGTCGTTCTCATTGGCAGACTCATCTTCGTCATCCGAAGGCACGATACGACGTTTACGTCGGACAGTCTTCTGGACTGGCTCTTCATCAGAAAGACCATGTTCCGAAGCATCATCATGGCGACGAGGGGATTCGGGCTCGAGGCTAGAGAAGTTACCACCTTCCATTTCACCATCTAAATAGAGCTCGATATTCTCGTCCTGAATGGGAGAAAATCCATTGAATAAGACAGACGAATCATCAGAATCAGAATCAGATCGCACAATCAAGTCATCGCCATCCTCGTCGTCTGAAGCGCCATTGCTCTCGATTGTCGCATCGTCGATTCCCTCGCTTTCATACTCATCATCGTCCGAAGATATTGAGTCAAAGTCTGACTCTACATCGGTGTCCCAGTCTAAAGGCACCAACCCTCCGGCCTTGAGGCGTTCGTAAATGCGAAGCTCTTCATCAAATGCGAATTCGACCATGGTCCAAATTGTAAAAGGGATGGGGTGCTCAACAATAGTTTGAGCATGCTCTTCAGCAAACTTTCGGTGGTTCTCAAGATCGGGCCAGCAAAATACGGATGTCAAAGTCTGGGAGCCGAGAATTAGGTCATTCTCTGTCTGCGATATGTAGAAGCGCTGTACTGAATCGGACGCGCACCATCTTAGCTCATCGCTGGGATACTCATGACTGTCGTAACAGTGAAATATCGCTTTCAGCGTCGGATGAACCGCCAGCCTCGGATAGAGCAGCGATTTATTGGCTTCTCGAAGGCCACCAAAGGCAAGGTTTTTGGTGCTTCCAAGAGACGAAAAGAGCTCTTCCAATTCATCAGGACGAAGGATGGAGTTTATAGAGAGAAGTACGATGTCCCTTTCGCTATTATAACGAATAACGCCTCTCCCTCGATGTATCCCAAGAGTGTCGGGATAGGATTTCAATGCCAGGGCGCGACTCTCGCGATGCGTAGCTAACATTGCTCTTGCAGGCGCGGTTTGTTCTATCAAACCTGTGTTTTCCCAGAACTCCATCGGGTTTGTCATAACAATTATGCGAAATACTCGCGCCTTCTCTCTAAGATCCAGGTCGAAGAACTCCCAGACACAGGCACGAAGTTCAGGAGGTAATGATCTGAATTGTGGGAAATAGAACTGCTCCGCGGTTGCGGATGTATCATTCCAGTCGCCATACTCGCCCTCAGACTCGGCGGCTTCCATATCTAGGAAATTGTTGACATCTTCTGAACCAGACTCGTCAGAGTCATAGTTGTCAAGGTCTTCATCGGATTCCTTCTCACTGTGATCAGACGCGGTGCGATCCTCGATATCAGATTCCTCCTCCATGATGGGGGGATTGCTGAATGGCGAGACTGACGAGACCGACGAGACCGAGTAAATAGATTAATTTACTATTACTAGTAGGAGTGCCAATTGAAAATTGGTATACTGGATGTGGAGAATTTAATGTTGAGAATTAGAAGTTAAGGTTAACTGGAGGAAGAGGACGCACAATGGGAAACTTTCAAAGTTTAGGTACGGACATGGCTTCAGCAGTAAAGATGCAGGTGCTTTGCAGGTGCTGGGCTGGAATACGTGGATCAACCTTCCCTGCCTTCGCAACCGCGTCAGTGGGATAGTGGGGCGTACCAAATATTCCCCCACAAAGAGGCAAGTACCTCCTACCTCACCAAATACTACCTTGGTACATAGACCTATGTATCTAGATGCAGGTACCTCCTACAGGTCACCCGAGACCATACCTTACCTAGGTACCTACCTACATATATTCTGTATGCAAAGCATGCATCTTACCCGAAGCCTCTTAAAATACATTTTTTCAGAGATAATGCATGTACCTCCCTGCTATGGTGGACCCTATAGGGAGTACCTCAGTACATTGAAATTGAAATGGGCATGCCTCCGCATTAGGTAAGGTTAGTGTTAAAGGTAGCTAACCAAGCATAGGTAGGTAGGTACTGTACTCGCCTAGGTAAACTACTTGTAATCTTCACCTCCGAATGTTTTCACTTTTACAATTTCACCTCTACAATTTCTATATTCTCCCTCCTGATGAAAATCTCGATCATCTTAATTCACTCCATCGGACTTATTCAATTGATTACTCAGAGCTAACCAACTACCTCCGTAGCCATCGTCATCCGTCCCTCTATACGCCTTTCACCACCTATAATCACATATGCTCTCACCAGTGCGAGAATGGAAGTGTTCGTCGCCTCAGGAAGAAACCAGAATTACTTACTGCCCAAACAGCCAACGTGAAACTACGCATGTCAGAATCAGAAACGTTATTAGTAGTGGCATTGCTAATGTTACCTAGCTTTAATGCCAACTCGAAAGAAGCACATGTATCCCTTGGGTAACCAGAGTTTCCTCGTTCGCCAGTCAATTTGATTAGAGTCACGATGTCACCGGCATCCGCATAGCGTTTTTGATACTTAGCCTTGCAGGTCCTCCTTTTTTCTTTTTTTTTCTTTTTCCTTCACACATGTATCCTAGTATGCATCCCGGCATTGGATCATATGTAGTATGGATCTAGTAACACGCGTAATCCCAGAACACTACTTTCTTTCCCAGGACGACATCATCATCGTCACTTGCTGTGACCAGACACCCTGCTACTGCCGCTATTGTTGGATTTCCGCTTTGTCAATACTTTTGAGTCCCGGTCTCGCGTAGCCTCCCGCACAGTTTGTCGCTGCTGCTCAGCATCTCGGATCGTAAAACACCGCAAGATGCACAAGTAGAAAGATACTTGCCTCACGAAGCCCTCGCCCCACGCGTTCCAGTCTGGACGGTTCGCCTGGCTGCGGAAGCTGTCGGCCAACAGCACGAATCGCGCGAGGTGGTCGGCTAGATCCCATCCTGCTCTTTTCTCCGACCGCACGCGTGTCCACCTGTCAGCCAACACGTCCCCCTGCTTCACGGACTGGAGGTCGAAGAATAGGTCTTCAGCTACCCAATATGGCTTCTCCCTGGCAATCCTACCCTGGCGATAGTAATGCACAAACTCATTTCCGAGCTTCAAGATCTCTGCGGCGCCGATGAACTCTTGTATCGCTGTTTGGTTAGCGCCCGGTAATTCGGCCGCGACGTCTTGGAGTGTTTTGCTAATTTGGTGCCAAAGCGTCCCTTTGGGTGACTCTGCCCATTCCTTCCCCACGCTTCTATGATGCCGTTTCGTTGAACCTTTGCGCGACCCGTCTACAGAGCTGGTGGATCCCTGGCGGCTAACGAGGGACGGGGAAAAGCCGAGGAGATCGGCCGTGCTGTGCGGCCGGGGAATCTCGGGCCGTAGGCGATCGATATAGTCGGCGAATAACGCGACAGTATTCTTAGCGTCGCGCATGTCATCCATCGGATTCTCTTGACATATTCGCGGTTCTGTTTGATGTTGTAGGTATTGTGTAGTCGATGCTTGCCAAGGCTGCATAATTATTAGGTAGTATCTAGGTCTACCTAAGAGAATAGGTATGCGAAAAGTAAGTGCGCCGCACAGAGCAGAAGGGGATAATAGGCCGCCAAAAAGTAGGACGGCAAGAAAAGCGAGCCCGGTCCTGCTTGGGCGGACCCAATATGAGGTTCGCTGATCAAAACTTAAAGTGGTAAGAAACGCCCTTCCTGAGGGATGATAAAAACTAAATTAAACGCAATGGCCAACCAATATCAGGTAGGTAACGATGGTGAGGCGAAGTGTGATGGTTACTCGCGTACCCCTGAACACGTGTGGTTTTCTGTTTTTAAATCCCGTCACTTGCGAAGCTGATGCCTATCAGACGGAACAATTGCCTTGTGATACTAGGTAAAGACATTTATTTGCACGTTTTAAAAACAAGCAGAGAGTAACACGTGAATCCTGTCTTTGTATCCAACAGAAGTTTGCGCTCGCTCCCCGCCTTCTTGCGGGCTTTGTCCCACTATCGGGAGAAGACAGTGCACGAAACAATGTTTCCTTTGACAAGCTCCTTCTAGGGAAAAGGAGAAGAAAAAAAATTAGGCTCTTTAGGGGGGGGGGGGTGCCCTTTTGTTCCTTTCTGTTCTTGCTTTTTGTCTTCCCCTAGCAGTTACCCATCGTTCCATGCCCAAACCTTAGAAGTCCCCCTCCCCCCCCCTTTATCCAACAGGTGGAACTAACGAGCAGCAACGCGTTTAACAGCCAACGTAGATGGCGTTGGCGAAAAGAGCATAGGTGTCGGCGTGGTTCAGGTTCTGAGACCCAGAAAGGCTGCGAACACCCTGGTATCCATAAGTGTTGTAGTCTTCGGTGCCATAGAGATGGGTCGATTCGTGAAGAGTTGTCGTGGCCTGGTCCTGGGCATGGCAAGTCCTGGACAGGGCCGGCAGCGCGGTGAAGTAAAGGTTGCAGTTGACTTCGTATTGGGCGGACGGTAGGGTGTACGCTAGGACACCGCTCGAGCATGCGCCGTATACGTCGGAGCAGTAGAGTCTGGCGCCCGAGGTAGTGCTGCCGCATTGGCTGGCCACCCTGGAGAAAAAGCTAGCGACTGTGCTGCGGGTGGAGCTAGAGCTCGACTTGAAATACTCGGTCAGCTTAGAAGCCGAACCCGAGTTCGCAGCGGTGTAGGCGGCGGAAGCCAGAGCACGGCAGTTACTGATGGCCGTGGTGGTAGCGGAACGCTTAGATCCGGTGCAGTCGGACTGAACAGCGAGACGCTTAGCGTGGAAGCGGCGGCGGACTTCCTTGGCGGCAGCACCGTCAACCTCGGCGGTGATGGTGCTTCCAGCGACCGAATAGATTCCGGCAATATCCGTGGTGTTAAGCTCGGCGTATGATAGAGCTCCCAAAGAGACAACATCGTACTTGCCACCAGCGCTAAGGTCGTAGGCCTGAGCGACGTCGAAGGTGGCCTCAACAGTCTCGCCAGCAGCGATTGTCTTGAAAGCATCCTCCTCAAGTCCAGTGGTCAATACACGCAGGCGAATGCCGTCGAATTGGACCTTGTTGCCTATCGAATCTCTCCGTTAGTCGCCTCTAACAGACCGTGGCGGGTTCGGGAGAAACTTACCGCCCTGGTAGATAGCAACCTTCTCAGTAGCCGCGTTCTCGTCGAGGAAGGTACCCGTCTTGAAGACCTTCAAGTCAGAAGCGCCACTAGAAATATCGAGTTAGTACTGATCAGCCTATTTGAGCTCAACAGGGAGTAGATGAGTTCTCTGGAGCTTGGTCTCTACGTACGTGTTGGTGATGCTGGCCTTCACGGCTGTGTTGCCAACCATCTCAAGCTTGACATCGAGAGGAGAGTCACGCTTGTTTAGGTCGACCGAAAGAGCGCTGGCCACAGTGGCGAATAGCGAGATACCGGTAGCGAACTTCATCTTGAAGATATGTGGATTGCGTTGGACTGGCTATGAGCTGCTGGAAGATCTTGTTGGAGCTGCCTGCTGATCCAAATTCTCTTTTCACTTCGAGGAGGGAAAGAGGGCCTTATATATCCAGCGAGTACACGATATCGCGCTCGAATACTCCGCCTGAAGTATGTCTCTAGAACGATGGTTTTCTTTCTAGACGCATTCGGGAAGCTGCAAAGCAGGGTAGGAGAATGTTGTCTTCTTCGAGTGTTGAAACTAGATGCCAAGCCAGTGGAATCATACACTCGACGGCGATATGACCAGTCACAGCTACATCAACACGGTAGTCGAAGTAACACCGTGATGTGGTCTCCAGCACTAACAATATAACCAGTGACCAGCATCCTAATTCAGGCAGAGCCACGTTAGTGCAACGACCCTACACGTTCGCCTTGGAGGTGATAATGCAGGAACACGTTCAGGGAGAAATCGTATGGGCGATAACAAGCCGTCTTCCAACTTCGGAAGGAGATCGTTACAGATCCGACGGGAGGTAAGATAGCATAACATTCTCGCTTAGCCTCGTCAACATTGTCGTCCTGTCGGAAAACATGGCGGAGCTACGAAACTAGCGACCCCATTCGTTGATTGTAACCTCTCCATCAAGTATGAATAACAATCTGCCCTATTAGGGGGGCAGTTATAATTGTCCCATTAGCACATTGAATTATCTATCCATCGAATCCCCAAGGCACAACGGGAAAAAACCAGTTATTTGCGCTTTGCAGATACCCAGGACGATTTACCCGGCAGCATTGGGGAGAGTGCGCTTGGAATCTTGGGTATGATAGGCTGAGACACGTCGTCGCAGGGGTCTGGAATGCCCGGGTCTTTGGCGCTCAAAGTGCTTATCAGCCCGGGAGAAAGTGGCCGGATCTTCGACAGGCTGGATTTGCGAATCGAGAAGCTAGGATTCGATGTCATGCAACTGGCTACCGTGATCTCTCCAAAGTGTCATAAATCTCGGTTTCTTTCGGTGCGTAATTGTCAGAGCTTCCTGATCTCGCTAAGACTGCTACCTACTATAGTCCTATTTCAACTGTAGACTATAGACTACTGTTATAGACTATAGTCGATATATGCGGACCTATTGAATTGCCGTCTATAGTCACCCACAGTATTCCCGGCCTTCTTCCTTGGCCTCCATTGGTTCCTTTGGCTTGGCGCATGTATCAAAGCTTATACGTGTAGGAACCGTTGGGGCGGGGAGGAAAATGCCGTGGAATGCTTCTTTTTGGGACTCGAGAAGCGGCGGTAAGGCAATTCATATCCTGGTCTCCCTCAGGTCCCGCCTTTTAGGTTCGAGCCTCAAGTCTAATACAACATCGATTAGTGCTACCACCTGCTTTATTGGATTAGTTCCTCCGCCCCTATCAATGCGCGTTGTCACCGTCGCCGGCCATCTTAAGCTCTCTCGGAAAAACTCCGTACTTCCAGACAGCATACGTCGAGCTAAACGAGCGATTGTGCCACCTATCAAACTGCGTCGGCGTATGTAAGCCAAAGACGGCGATCGTCCAGCGTCCTCGATCGGCAGGTCCTGAAGAGCCTTGCCATCTTGATCTACGTTCAGCATTCCCCCTCTCATCGCCTAAGAAGTGGCAGATAGCGCTGCTTAGCTCTGAGAGGATAGTAGCCGACTCAATTCACCTTGACGGCTGTCATACCAGAAACATCCGAACCCATTTATCCCTCGGGGCGTATTAAATCGCCGTAGAAGCTTTACTTCCTATTGCAGCAGTTAAATACAAGATCTAATAGTAATTCATGATAAGTGAAAAAGGATACCTAATCTTGCCATGATAACGAAATATCTCCGCTGCCAAGCCGCGATAGTGCTACCTGCTGGATCCGGGGAGGTCTCAACACGAGATGATATAATTCCTCGAATTATTGATAAAGAAGCCGCCTCAATATCCCCGTGATAATTGATATACGTAAGAAGAAGAAGAGAAAATAACCTGTTTAGAGACCGGAAAGCAAGTAGCTGAAGGACGGGGTTCCATAGAGCATATAATAGGGTTAAGGATGCATTTACATTTCTATCCAAGCTGGGGATCGAAACATTATGAGAAAATTATACTTATGAAATAGGGGAGACAGGTCAAATCAAGAGGGCAGTGGCTCAATACTCATTCTACTCATATACTACTCAATATTGAGAACCTTGCTGGGCGAATTGCATAGAGTCGCAAATGGCTACCGGGTTTCCTGATCCTTCTCTACTATATTCTCCACATTTTCCCGTCGACTTGTCTACCTAATCCACTCATCTCAATCGTCTCTCATATAAGAAGTCACAGTTACCTCGGTTCGTACAACATCTCAGGTAAGATGTCCCCTTTGGAAGAGATGCTAGCTTCCTTCCATCGCGCGGTGGACCTTGAATCATAAATGCTTCAGTAGTCCAAGAAGATTGGGTTACCAATCTGTATTGGTATAGTTTAAAGCTGATATATAGTTCTATTTGGGTATAAGGAATACACACAGATGTTGCTGTAAATAGACATCTACGGGTGGTGGATATGCCAGTATACATGAACGCTGGACTGGCTAGTCGTACTAGTGTTGGAAAGAAAAGGGAAAGGGAGGGGATGTCGCCCGGGGAAGTTCTTATAAAACTCATCCTGTGGAATTGTAGTTTTTCGCATCCATAACCCTACTTCACAACTGCATTATTACTTCAACCTACTACGTCCCTTTATGCGCCGCGATAGATCCTATATGGATATAAACAGCCAGCCTCCTGAGGTGCCTATTCCATTATCAGTATGCACTTAGATCCGAAAGCCATCACCATCACAGGCCTGTGATGAGAAGCAAGCAGTACACGTAAGTCGTACTGACTATACCTACGTCCTGCGCTGCGGCGGGAACAAGAAAAAAGGAGGTAAGTTTCGAACTTGACGCTTCATTTCATTCTTTCCCCATGGTCCGGGACAACTGCACTACACTGCACTGCACTATGATTTCCGGCCGGGGGAAGCCGCTGTGTCCGGATGTCTGGCCGCCCCCCCGGCATTAACAATTACCTACTGTACAAGAATCCTATATAACGTTTCATACTTTGTGCGACGCATGGTTCGTATCTCATATCCAGGCGGAGGTGAACCGGGTCCAAACCACGCTAAATAACCTTCCGGTCTTCTTCCTTGGAGGGTGTTCGTACACTCTCCGTGGATCTCTGGTGGTTCTCGTTACGAGAGCTCCCTAGTTTGGTTTTGTTTCCAAAAAAAAATTGTGTAAGGTGTTATTCTTTCTTTTTCCCTCCCCTTTTCAGCTCCCGCCGGATTTTCCATATCTTCCCATCAGGGCGTCAACCTCCCTTTGTAACGCATCGAGATCCGCTAATATCTCCGCCCCTTGTTTTTTATCGGCCACAGCCTCGGTATTGGCTTGGGTAGAGACTATAGCCTCTTTCTGGGTATCACTACTTGTGTTCCCTGTGCTCTCAGCAAGTATAGCTGAGTTTTCCACGCTTGCACGACTACTCCCACGTTGCCTTGGAGGTGGTGGGGGCGGCGGCACTCCCCCATCTTTCTCCCTACTAACTCGCCTGGTTGTGTTAGACCCGTTGCCAAGGTCTACACTTTTGACGCTTGGTGGACGTCGGGTACTCGGTTGCCTTGTGGGTGGCGGGGGCGGCGGGGATAATTTGGGTAGGCCGTCTTTATGTGTGATTATAGTCGCTGGACTACCTTGGGCCTCTATCTGCCCGCTCCTACTTACGGACCCAAGACCGGTTCCCATTACATTGCGCTCGTTTTCGGTTGACGCTGTAGTAGAGACCGGCGAATAGTTTGCTTGACTTGGACTCTTGAACGAACTCCCGTGCCTAGCATGGTTTGGCCGACGAGGAGGTGGTGGAGCAGGTACGTTCGGATTGTTACCCGTGTTAGTATTCGTGCGTAGACTATCGGTTCGGGACCGATTCGACTCCATCGACGATCTCGGCGGGGTATCCTCATCTGCATTCGTAGTGTTAATGGAAGGCGCTCTACTATCGCTTCTCCCGTGCCGACGCGGGGGCGGGGCTGCGGGTTTGCGAGGCTGCGTGATGCCATTCGACTCAGAATGGGGATGAGCAGCTAAAGGGGGTGTGAGCGGTTCGGGATTCGCCCGGAGATCAGTGAAAGGCTCAGGGACTCTGCCTATAGCTTCGCGATCGAATGGGGAATCAACTGCCTCTTCCACGGAGGAACGGAAAGGTGTTAGCGGGAGGGGCTTGTTCACATCAGTTGGTAGGAGCGGAGATTGTAACGGGGTGCTAGCCTGAGGGTTGGATTTACGTGACGGGCCAAAAGAAGGGATGGTGGTGGCATTCGTAGATACAGGAGGTGTTGGACTTCTGGTCGTATGGGATGCTATACCTGCGCCTAATTCGATCTTGATCAGTTTTCCATGCCGCGAGCTGGGTGGTGGTGGTTTCTTCTTCATTGAAGAGGGAGGAGCTGAGGAAAGGGGAGACGGAAGTAAGGCGCCTCTTTTCTCTCCGGGATCTTCCGCTCCGGTAATAGGATGTGAGATTTGGGAGGTTTCTTTAGGTACTGTATCAAAGGTAGATTGGCGTGATCTAGGACGTGCGTCCGTGCTAGGCTCGCTGCCATGTAAGGAGGAGAACTGATCCCTCAGATCTCCGCCTAATTCAGGCGCTGACGCGGATGGACGACCTGAAAAGTTTGCATGTCCTGTTAACAATAGTCTTTTAAACGAGTCAACGTCGAGAGCCCCCTTTGCTAGCGATTTAGCATTTTGCCCTTGTCCCGATTGTTCTAAATCCTCCAGTGTTTTCGCGAAGGGATTTGCAGGAGGCCCAAGTCGACCAAGCCCAGGACCTTCCCGATCTTTTATAGCGAACGAGTCAGCGTCGAAGCCAATCTGATCACCATACTCTGGTAGGTCACTATGATCACTGTTATATCCATCGTCGTCGTCTTCGTCATCGCTTACGGACGGGAAACGGTTAACGGGTCCGGTATCCTCGGGTGAAGACGGGGGAGGCGATTGAACTCGAACCCTTTTGACAACCTTCTTAGGCTTGGGTTGGATCGCTGTCGTGTCTTCGCTTCTTCCCTCGCGCGCCTCATCTTCAGGTGGGGTTGACTTGAAAGTCGCAAAGGACGTTGGTGGGATAGGGTCAAAGGGTTTTTCGAAGCTCGACGCTGTTACCGGGACGGGGCCGTCGCCTTCGGTAGGGAGAGTGGGATAACCTAGCTTCCGGCGGAACGGGTTATTAGAGCTGAGGGGTTGATCTCGCGAAGACATGTTGCGATAGTTGAAGACCTGACAAAGCACAATTGAGGGTAGATTGTGCAGAGGTAGGTTGAGAAGCTACGTTAGGCTGGCCATGATATGTGATGCGCGATACGTGAGTCGTCGGGTCGACGTCGGTATCGGCGTTGTAGTAGTGTGGTGGCAGTTTGGTGGCAGTGGTAATAAGCGGTTATTGTTATAAGTGTTATAGTGTTATGGTGTATTATGGGTTGTATGGGTTGTATGGGCTTGTATGATTCCCCTCCAGATCTACGACGTACAGTAAAATAAAGATAGTAACCCTCAAAAGATATACTGTGTTGATGTATCGATATGATATGATATGACCTCGGGATCTGATATGATGGGAGACTTGCACCTAAGGTGAAGGCTTATTAGATATACGTCGATAAGTTGTTAAAGTTGATAATGTAAGATCAAGCCAACCTAAGGCTAGGTTAGGTAGACTTCTAGGTTGCAGAGAAAGTGGATGGGAAGTCTTCGGAAGTTTCGGTACCTAAACTGCAGGTGCTTATCGGTTTGCGGTATCCCGATTAATAGCGATAGCGCGCGCTATGGGTGCCTTAAACCTCCCGTACCTCCCGCAACAATAGGTACTGGAAGCTTAGGTACTATGTATACCTAATGGAGAAGGAAAGATCGTGGTCCACACCGCTACTGAAATCTGTAAGTCATAAGTTGAACCTTAAGGTGTGGAGAGTTTTACATACATCATCGTACCTAATGTATGTAGGTGCTACCTTAATTACTTAATGTTGGGGGTACTTTATGTACCTAAGGTACCTAATGTAAAGCACATGCAGCGGGCATTGAACTCTCAACCTGTTTTCCTTAGGTTAGGTACATAAGTACCTACCTAACCTACCTAGGTACCTTACACAGTCTTATCCTACATAGGTATCCATACCCTTATTTTGTAAAGAGAGATCATCTTTAATTGAAGCCACCTAAGTTGCTCTATTTTTGTTCTATGTAATATTCTATTTAATATTCTATTTAATATTCCATCTAATATTGTACACTGCCGTAGGTATAGAATAGTCATAAAGTAAATATTATCTAAAAATATATGAGGTTATAACTCATACATGAAAGTATACGGTCATTAAAACCGAACTATTGCTCAATTACCAACCGTCTTCTATCACATACTCCGGTATGCAACTACCTAGGACTCAAAGCATTCACTTATACCTGCTTCAAGCTGGTATACGGCTGTAGTCTCTACCTAGTATGTACTAGAGTACACCCAGTTGCACCAATCAAAATCAACAGGATGCGCCGTATTCAGTATAGCAGTTCAATTCAAGAACCATGCAACTAGGGGGTCCCCGCAATACCCCCTTCTCCCCCTCACTGGTTCGTAAACAGACTGGAAGCAAACGCGTCAACGGGGATCACCACTACTAGAGCTGGACATCACAAGCGCGACGAGATTTTTCAAAACATAGGTCGGAAGCCGTGCAGAGGCCCTCGTTTTCATTGGTATAATTACAAGTATACTTCATCATGTCGTCAGTTCCATACCCATCCTCTAACAGATGCCATGACTGGGGGAATATGTGCGATCCAACCGAAACAACCATGATCCCGCGAGGGCAAGGACGATATGCACACGAGCCGTTGGCACCGCTGAAGGTATGTCGGACACATCTGCAACGCTTCGGGGCTATTATCGCCCCCCGTTCACCGAAATCCCTACCGACCATTCCAAAAACACGCCTAATTCCATGGCGCAGTAAAGACGCACACGTAACTTTGTACCCTGTTCCCCGAACGCCATTAAACCGCCGAACCCCAACACACAATTCGAATGACTCAAAATCAAGACGCAAATGCCTGTGCCTATGCCTATGCCTATGCTGCAGCTTCAGCCTTGGCCTCCTTCTTGGGAGCCTTCTCCTTCTTGGGAGCAGCCGCCTTTTTCGGCGCCGCCTTCTTGGTAGCTGGTTTGGCCGCCGCGGCCTTGGCGACTCGGCCAGTCTTGGTCTTTGCCAAAGCAGCAGGCTTGTCTTCAGTAGCAGGAGCCTAATCCCGTTAGATAATGCAGGGCCTCGAAACATAGGTAAACTTACGTCTTTCTTTGTTGCCGTCTTCTTAGCAGCAGGGGCCTTCTTTGGGGCAGCAGCCTTCTTTGCTGCAGGCTTCTTCTCACCGGCCTCCTTCTCCTTCTTGGGAGCCGCAGCCTTCTTTGGTGCAGCAGCCTTCTTAGCGGCTGTCTCCTTCTTCGGAGCAGCCTTCTTGGTAGCGTCCTTCTCGGTATCCTTCTTTGCAGCCGGCTTAGTAGCGGCGGGCTTGGACTTCTTGGACAGCTTGGTACCGCCGGAAGGTCCTACAGTAGGTTAGTACATAAGCTTGTTAAATAGATGGATGAGTCGCAACATACCCTTGGGTTGCTCGAAAAGACCCTTATCAACGCCAGCCTTCAAGGCCTTGTTAAACAGAGAGTCGAACATCTTGTCTGTGACGTTGATGGTGTTGTTTGCTCTGACATATTTCTTGAGCTGTTGACGGCTATGATATAGTTAGCACAATCCGGTCGGAGGGTAAACGCGACCACTAAAACAGTGGGTATCACGACCAAGAGTGCACAGGCTTTCCTTACCTAGAACCATTTCTTTCCTTGAGCTACAGTTGATAAGACGCGTCAGCAAGCTCACTCAATCAATCTAATTAGAATGCACCAATGGTGTAAGGTTGAGTGGCAGCGCTAGACAATGACCACCTGGCATGCAGCGCCAACCACTAATACCAAACACACGATGCGCCGGATGCAAAGGAATGGGAGTATGTACATGAACAATAGCATCGGTAATCATATCCTATAACATGTTAGTACTCAAGATGGGCCAGTAAAATACCGGGTCGAGTTGTCGTTACACATACCTGGTAGGAAGCGTGAGTGCTCTTGGGCTTGGGAGCTCCGTCTGCCTTCTTGGGACCCATTTCGAAAGGATTTGTTGGGTTGATAACGCGTTTGCGAGGGATGCGGATAAAATCGGTTGAAAATGATCAATTGGATCTATGAAATAATTTTGGAATGAATGGATGTGACAACGAAATGTTTCTGCTGAACGGGAAGAATATGGTCAAGAGGAAACGGAAGGGAGGGAAGCATTCGGTCGGGACGCGACAGCGAGAAAGGTGAGCTTGCTTATATATTAGGCGGGGGGTGGTGTACAATCAGTAAGTACGTTAGGTAGGCTGGTACAATCAGCTAGGCACGGCAGGAGAATTGGTGCTTCCTTTTCTTTCCCCCCTCCCCCTCCATTAAAAAAATGGATTCACTTTAAATTTCGCTGGCACTAAAATAATAAATATACGGATGTACCTACCACCTACTCTACCTACGGTAGGTAAGAATATGTACGGAATTATGTAGGTACCATGTAGGTAGGCATAGGTAGTACCTAACATACATTTATGTACAATGCCTAAAGTACCTAAGGCAGGGTCGAGGTTTTACTAAAAAAAAAAAAAAAAAAGAAAAAAAAATGTAGGGCAACAAGTAGGCAACACGCACCTTTCACCCATCAATTTTGGACCCTATCGCGACTCTTCCTTCCCTACTTGCGTTAAGTACCTTTAACATTTAAGGTTGCATTATCTCACTGAAACGTCTAAACTCTTTCCCCGTTGGGTTTAAATCCAAAATAACGCGCAGCCCGATGAACATCTTGCCCAAGCTTGCATAGCCTCCACCAACCAGTCAAATGGCTTAGAAGGACTGATTCGATGCTGATTTGGACCTCTCACATCACCTAGAATCTTTCCCCAGTTCGACGAAAGCTGATCTGTGCTGTCGAATTTTTTGATTGGTCGAAGCTCAAACAACAGCTCACTGAACTAAGTACCCTATTTTTTTATTTTTATTTTTTTTTATTGTCACTTCTTAACTCACCTCAATCAAATCATGCGCCTACGAAAACTAGAGCCATCACACACCCAACTCTCCCACCATCCCCCCCAATTCCCAGTCGTTCTTCTGTTCTCCCTTTCTCTCTCTTCTTCGATATGCCGTCTCCCACACTTTACAATTTTTTATTTTTTATTTTAATCAGGCGATCTGTTGAGTCATTTATTGACTTTCTATATAATGGTCCGATTTAAGCAATGGGGGGAAAAAACGAATAATATAGTATAATGCAAAACTATGTATCTTGGTTCATCTCCAAAATCCCCCCTTCTCTTTTTTTTCGTGTTTGGCCGATTTCGATGTTCTCGGTCGCATTCGAGATAGTGACTTCATAACCCATGCATTGGCTTTCCAGCCTTGTTTTAAGCGATTCTTGAGTTATCCAGCTATCTTCAAGCTATAATTAATATCACATTGCTTTTCTAGCAATTCTAGAAAAGCCGATATAATTTAGCTAGGGCCTTTTATCAACTAACTCGTCTTTGCTCTCCCACGACATGAAGCTATCCGCATATCTTGCACCACCACATCAACTACCCAACATATAAATCTCATTGCCCACTGATTTTTCTGTAAAATAGTGCTCTTCAAGCGTTTTAAGAGGTGATCTCTATTACTATTCTTTTCAAGCTCTAACCCGATAGTTTCGATATCAAAACGCGTCTAAGCACACGTGAGCGATGTATTTTACATCGTGTTCCAAACTGCAGAATATTGCGGCGCATATGACAACGGCAACAACATAAAGCTCCTAGGCTACCTAGGTATTCTCGCATCAGTCTGGGCATTCCATCTGAAAAAGAGCCAGCAACTACGACTCGATCTTCTAGGGCACATGTACACATGGGCGGCGCGTGTCACGACAAACCACATTCCTACAGGATACTTCGAAGCTGTAAGCTTAAACCGCTCTGTGTGTTCTACACGAATAACGGTTTACGCCCATTTCAACGCTCAACATGGTTCACTGCGAACCTGGTGACCTGACTGTTGACTGTCATTATCTCGATTTGTGCCTGACGGATTAAATGCAGACAACGGTATTGCGATGTGGGGTCATGATTCGCCATTGTCATGTCCACGTCACACATTCCATCTGCCAGCACTTCAGTTATCGAGCCTGACCATGAGATCCTATTGACTTTATGGCTGACTGGCGAGCATTCCGTCACAAAGGTCTACTAATCTAAACGATCCCATCGGAAGAAAGGGATTTTACTTGATGCAAATTCCTAGCACGAGCAGATATAGTCGCGTTAAGGGCATTACGGCAACAATGGCTTCGACAAGTTTCGGCACTCATTCACGACGACTATAACATATACGGTCTTGGACTCCAGCTTTCCTGTTGCGGTTACCGTTCCGGCTTTGCTATCGTTGGACTGGTCATTTTGGATAGGTAGCCCGGCGCTGGATTCCAACTACTTCGAACAGCCATGGTTAAAGATTGCGCAAATTATCATTCTAGGCCAGACCAGCAGCATTTCTAATATGCAGTTGCACCTATCATGATACGTAATGCGGACATATAACTTCTGATGCATTATAAGGTTCTGCAACTTAAGAACTGTCTATCTTCGCAACTAGGCATTGGCATATCTAATTTATTTTCCAGGTTTTTGTGCAACTCCGTGTTGGCAATAAAATAACATCCGTATTTCTCTTCGCAGGGGGAGTAGGAGGTCGGAAAGAAGCCTCCCTTCGCCACCAAGCGCATCTTCTGGCAGCATTTTATTGAATGGACGATGCCCGGAATCTAACAGTCAGTTGATCCCGTCTATCACTCCCAACAGCAAGTATCCGGCCGTAGTTGCGGTTGGATTTTCCTGCGAAATATCGGAGAATTATACTACATCTACACACTGCCCCGGAGGTGTCGATGGCGTCGCCCCTCGGTATTCCCAAGTTCAAACCAGTTCGCAATAAAGCATATCCCTACCAACAGGACGTTATAAGTCTTAGGAATCTATTATATAGCTTAGGCTTAACCATGAGTCAAGTAGAAGATTCGTGATTACTAGGCGACAGACCTTTTTGGTGTGAGTTAGTCTGGAATTTTACATTTGCGGACAGCCCTATCCAGCTCAGTTGGTTTGTTTTGTTTTTATCTGCGCTCTCATCAGATTAACCATCCTATTGGAATACCGAATCGTCCCGTCGATTACCAGGAGGGGCTCAAGTGAGCTTATATTGTGCTTGTGCTAATGTAATCAGTCGAAGACTTAATCGTTCATCACATTCTTCAGATAGTACCTTTCATATGCTCAGCATACTATGTAAAGTGGGTGTATGCATGCTCTCCAAGAAGCACTACAATTCATACATTCCTCAACATTTATAATGGTGCATTTTCTAACCCATTACTAGCGAATAAGCTTACAAGGCCCCAGACGTGATCGATACTGGTGGGGGGATGCCTAAGCTACCCCCTTAATCTGGTGTCTATCGTGTCTATCCGAGGTCTTCGGGAATTCAACAAGCGTTGCGATGCCCCACATTTTAACCAAAGGGGTTCTGTTCTAATTCATATGATGTCATTATTGTTAATGTTTTTATGATCATCAACAATATGAGGCATTTTAGCACTGCATTGGAAGCTCTAGATCCCAATCCCCGGTGTTTTCTATGTGTCTCAACTCTTCAGAAGTTGGCGAATCACGAAGTAATGGGAAATGATCGTCAACCCCGCCGCTTTTGCTCCGCACCTGTAATGCAACTCGAGGGTTTGGGGAATTTTACCTAAAAGAACATACTGAAATGTGAGACGAATAAAGGATAAGGGGCAATACTGTTTTATATATTGTTTATCATGTTATATGTTTAAGAATGAGATGGTCACAATGACGCCGCTATCAGTAGAGATTAATGCCATGCCCAGTTGTTCCGACAGCACGTCTTCATCGGACGAGAAGCAGCATCCGAGCTCTAATAGCACCGAAGATTGGACGAGAAGTTCTCAAAACGAAACACGGCCAGAAAAAGACCGCCATTGCTTAGTCCTGTACGACGAGATTCCAGACTGGTACCAGGATAACCCGTATATCCGACGTGGGTACCGACCCGTATCTCACTCGGCACGGATCTGTTTTGGAAGTTGGATGTATCTACACAATGAGACAGTGAACATATATACGCACCTAGTACCAGCAGCAGCTCTGCTCATAAGTGGCTTAGCCTACCTATTCTCGCGCCTGCAACACCGTAGTAGCGACGACGCCGGTGTCGTTGCGGTACTGTTGCTTTCCGCTTCAGCGTGCCTCAGCCTCTCTGGGGCATACCATACCCTAATGTGCCATTCGCAAGAAGTCGAAGCTCTATGGTTACGTCTCGATTTCGTCGGTATCATTTTGCTAATATTAGGGTCCTTCATTTCGGGTATCTACGTCAGTTTCTGGTGCGAGTCTTTGGAGAGGAAGATGTATTGGTCGATGGCAAGTAATGACTTCTTGTTTTTTTTTTTTGCCCCGACTGTACGCCAAGGGATACGAGCGGATAGCAGGCAACCTATATGACTCAACTTTCTTACATGGGATTTGACTGACGCATTATTCTTGTACTGGTTCATAGATTGGGTCTCTTTCTGCGATATCTATCATTATTGTGTTGGCACCGACATTTCAGGGTCCAAGATGGCGCACCTTGCGTCTGCTGACGTTTGTCTGTACGGGACTATCCGGACTAGTTCCTATAATCCACGGCATTGTCATGTTCGGCTTTGCGCAGATGGCGAAGCAGTCTGGCCTACCTTATTACATAGCTGAAGGAGGATTGTTTCTCCTCGGTGCCATTGTGTATGCCGTAAGTCAACCCGTCAATCCACCAATAATAGCTTTATATGCCCTTATCTATACTACTCCTCCTTTTTAGAATATTCCCTTCTACTTCAGGTATTCTTACGACAAGGAAAGGCGACGACCAGATGACTAACTAGACCTTGGTGGGCCATCTAGACAAGGTTCCCCGAGAGTATTAAACCGGGAGTCTTCGATATATACGGATCATCACATCAGATCTTCCACGTCTTGGTTGTTCTGGCAACTGCAATTCATCTGACTGGCGTTCTTAATGCCCTTGAGTACAATTACTACCACCGACAATGTTTTACACGAAACTTCTAGTTTCCCCCCTTCAGCAACAGATGGCGGTCGTTATACCGATATCACATTAGCCATTGAAATTTGCTTTCTGGCTTCGGGTGCGTTATCACACACAATTCACGAGTATAGAAAGATTCATCGAATGAAAAACTATTAACAAATCGTTTCAGGTCTATTACTATGAACCTAGTTGACTTATGTAGGTCGTTTATTTCGGAATAAAGCGATACTGATGATTGCCTAGTTTATCTTTATTTAAGACTAGGTATAAGTACCTACCTTACCTAGCCTAACAGGGTCGACGATTTGATCTCAGAAAATTGCGATATAACCCTGCTACTTAGCTCTGTTCTTATGAAGTATATTTGTCGAAACTTTTAGATTAGGGCATATCTCAAAATTCTCCCCTCGATAGCTCCGTTTGCTAGTACTCACGATATCAGTAGAAACCATAGCACATGGTAAAAGGCGACAAGAGGAGAAGACTCACCGTCAAAACAAGATGTTTGCTTTTTCTATGCAAGAGTTCAAATAGCCACGACAGATAGACGAACTTCCTCGAGACCGCCTCGTTTTGGGGTTCGACTTCAGAATAAGCAGCGATCCTAGGACTGACTCAAGATCAGGCTTTATTAAATATCAGGTTAACTGAGCATATATATAGCAATGAGTATAAAAGATAGCTTCTTACGGTTGTTTTCAGATTTTCATAGCGTATCTAATGCGCATGTCACAGTACCACCTGTGGTGAGGTCCTTATAGGCAGAGATAGCAACGTCAACCCCTCGAGTTGGCATTGTTCTACCTTTCGGTGGTGTAGCGGTTTGATAGCTATCTCCCCGAACTCTTACAGCGCACGAACTTTTATGTTACCTGGGCTGGAGTTTATGTACTTCTAGGTAGGTAACTTACGTGTAAGGTATCTATCACTAGTAACTCTATTACCTCATTATCAGCATTGGCGTTTCGCCTTTATGCTCTCATCATCATAGCCTAACGACTTCGTTTGACCACTCTCCTATTGACCTAGGGTCTTCGAGGAATGAGAATATGTGTTAGTACTTATATCGGACATCCATCTACAAGTTGTAGGCCAATCGATTGAATCATGTCAAGCTTCCAACCTCTTGCAAATAACATCATTGGGGTAAAGGTAATTCCAAGATATCAAAATACTAGGTCAAGTACCTAAGGTAACTTATCAGTGTCCAATACCCGATCACCATTCACTTGGCGACCCCATTCGCACACGTTTATGCATTTATTCGCGGCTCTTTTTAAGCTTCCCGAGAAAAAAGCGAGATGCCTACCCCTGAGACGGGATCGGATCCTTTGGATGATACCTATGAAAGATGTCTCAACACCAACCCTTGTTCTCACAAAAGTTTCTTAAATAGGAAAAAGTCGTAAGGCGGTATGAGGAGTATCGGGTCGCCTATCGCTTTTCTTTTATGGCTTAGTGTATGTGAGCTGTACAATGCTGGTGCCTATTAACCATTTGAACCCCGTAAGGTGTAAGGTGCAGTGCAGACTATATAGAATGCCGACCTTCTGATTTAGGTGAATGAGGTAAAAGTAAAAAGTTTCCAAATAGTCTTTCAGTCGGCTATGCGTTAGGTACCTATCTAACATATCGGGTTCGATACCATAACCCTTTGGTATTTCACACTCTGTATTTATTACCTGGGTTGTTAGTTTCTAATTACAAAGCCTGCTCTATCAACAATACGACGAACTCCGAAAGGGAACATAACCAAACGGCTAAAAACTCCGTAAAACTTAGAATTGAGAAGAGACAAAGTCGCTGTCCAGCTTCGTTGATTTGGAAGTCATAGAAGCTGTCAAAACCTACCCATTTGTCTTTTGGGGGTCGATAAGTTAGGTAACCCAACAGAAGGCTATCGGATACAACTCGGCAGAGTTCTAGAAAATAAGAGACTAGAAACAGCACTATCCGACTCGAGAACCATGTCGCTTGCGGGCTTTTGAATCTCTTCTCCTGACCAGTGGCATGGTTTTATCGAGTCATGAGAAGTGACGAAATGGTCTCAAATTAGGTTCTTAAACAAGCATGAATGGAAGCAGTGTGGCTTAAAGCAAGACAGACGTTGAAATAAGATCGCGCAAGGGATTCGGGACAGTTTGCTATTTTAGTTAATAAATAATCTACTTGGCTATGATTTCTAGTGAGCGAGTATAGTGCTTCATAACGAGATACTGTGATACTAGGTAAGCTACCGTAAAAAAATTTAGAAGAATATCCATTTTTAGAACCCACAAGCTATATGAATTAGGTACTTAAGGCTTTGGTAAAATTCTTTCTTTCCAACCAGACCCGAAATCTCTACCTCGCTTATGTGACAAGTTTTGTGCATCAATGATTTCCCTCCAACCGACTTCGCCTTTCCGCTAAGTGGGTTTAAACCCGCTTGGAAGCCTGGGTCCTGATAGAAATACTAGTCTCTTACTCAAGTTGGAAACTCGTACGAGGCAGTGAGGCTCAGTAAGTAGATCTTAGGTTATTCTATTTCTCATATATACACCGTCAGTAATGCAACGCAGATGTACCACCTGGTGGACATGGGGATATTTCAAGGGTTGTATGCCTAATTGATTATACATCCGGCAAGCTGCACTAAGACGGCACACAACAAGTTAATTTAATAAGGGGGCCATCCGGTCAACCCATTCCGCGATGGGTCTTCAACCCTTGTTAATACATTGATACACCGGTATGTTTGCTTGTACTCTATACGCTTCCAGCCTCCCGTTTTTTTCTTCTCCTTTTCTTGCTATATGCTTATGATCAATAGCAGATAATTCAAGTAGGTATTATTTTATGTACTTGACACTTTCTTGTCAGGCACTTGAATAGTACGGATAACCCGAAACCAAATCGGCTTTGAGCGATTAGGTACCTATACGATCTTGTTTAGCGTGTGCAGCAAACATTATTATTTACTTCTGAGTAGGCTCATGCGTGATAGATGTGATAGATATACTCATACAACTCGACTAGTTTGCTCCTTGTTGCGTCACGTGAAATGACAGCACAGTCTGCGCTGTGTGTATGTGTGTGTATGTGCGTGTGCGTGTGCGCGCGTGTGTACTGCATGTAATTGCACGTGGAAAAAAAGATTCATATCAAGGTCCCCATGATTCCTGATGTCCTTGACCTGGGTGGTCCCCGGAATGCCTATCGGAGATTGTTATTACACGTGTGCTTAAGGTAGATCATTTAAGAAAAAAAAAAAAAAAAAGTTCTTCGGACGATACGAGATTATCAGAGGACCGTGCTAACTGGCAGAAAAGAAAAAAAAATTAAGGATACGCCGTTAGGTTCATTTGCAGTAAACTTTTTAGCCTCCAAGTGGACGGCGCAGCTAAACTTAGTTGCTACCTCTGTATTAATTAGGCACCTAACTATACTGTAAGGGTTAGGAATAATAAAAAGTGTAATATATTAGGTACGCGTAGGTAAGGTTAGGTACCTGTTAGTAGGTAGTTATCCGTAGCAGTCTACATGGCTCTAATGTGCTCACATAATTGCTGCAGATTTATGTTTTTGTCAGGTTACACGAAGACCCAACGTCATCGCCGTTCATCGGCTGGTGCTAAGCTTAACCTTCTCGAAATCTTAAGTCTAATAAAGTTAAGGGGTGGGAGATTTACTAGCCGGGTTGGATTTTGGGATCGAATTGGAATAGCCGATAGGCTAAGAAATCCTTGCCTCTTTTAGTCATTAGTAAACACATCCGTAGCGGGGTGAATAGCCAAATTGAGATAATAAGGCGTTTCGAGCCACGCGCGCAATCGAAATAACCTTACCTAAGATAAGGTATTCTGGAACGTCTCTAGCCCCGTCACATCGTTACATCTAACGGCCTTTTTACCCACATTGTTGGTTTTGAGTTGTGTCTCGATTGTGGGGCCGGCCACCAAGCTTACCACATTAGAGGTACACTACGGTGTACGTACCCACTTTATTATTATAAGTACCTATGTATTATGTATATATGCCGAGGCATGTGGTAAGTCGTTGTACCTGACAGCGAAGATCGAAGATACGAAGAAGAAATTGAAACGAAACCTCGAGTCTCTTCCCGGTCGTCCCGCCGTCCGTGCATAACCAAAAAAAAAAAAAAAAAAAAAAAAAAAAAGGCTAGCGCCGCAGGACCTGAGAGAAGTTGGTACTAATAGGTGGGTAATGCGTCGCAGATATCATACAATTACAACACGAGCATGGCCCGATAACCGCTCTAGATGGGTAACAGAGAAGCGCATCTCTTTCCATGTCAAGCTGGTGGCCGAACATATCCTGCTTGCATACCTATTGTCTAACGTAATCTGGGTTAGATTATGCGGCACATGTGGTTAAGTTAAGCACCACTGGCACCATATAACCCATACAATCTATATAGTATATTACACATTAGTTAGTTATATACTACCTATACTATGAAAGGTACCACGTGCTGGATACCTACCTTAGGTAGGTAACGATAGGTAACGGCACGGAAGTAAGAGGTGGGTCGTATGTGAAGCTATGGATTACATCTGCTAGGTTATCGCTCGTTGGATTCATAAACTACCAAGTTTTGAGTTTGAATTGGTAAACCTTGTTTAACCTCATGGGTAAGTTAATATGGGTAGCATGGATTATCGTACACGCATACCATATAAAGCATGTATGCACCTAACGTACACCAGGCAGGAATAGACGACGAGATGCGTTACAGGGGCACATCGTGTCTACCATGCCGATCTCTAATCCCTGTAGCCTCCCCCTCTGGGACCGGATTTCAAACACGATTTACGTACGAAGCGGACGGGCGAAACCAGCGGTAAACAATGCAGGACTAAAATATCGGATTTCGTGATCTTGTATCGCGAACCTGTCTAGGTAACCCCCCGCCCCCCATTCATAAAACCTTCCTCACTCCTGATCTCAACCTTTCTTATGCCCTGAGGCTCCATGGATATTGCCTGGCCCACGAGGGCGTCCATGCTCTGTTGTAAGCGACTAAGCTATTTACGAAGCGCTAAATTATTATCGAGAGAGTACCTGCGCTCTGTCATGACCATCGTGAAGCTGAACCGTAACTCCGAACCGCTGAGGATGCCCGGTAGATAGTACTAGAGAAAAAAAAAAAAAAAAAAACTCGTGCCAAAGAAACGACTGGGCCCACCCCCTCGCCTTGAATGCAATTTTTTTTAAACGCCTGATCAATGCCAGCTAAATTCCCCGTATGAAGTCCCCGCGAGCCCTCAGAGGTAGAACTTGCGATTAAGAGATTGGATTGCCCGATTGTCCTCCCCTCTAAACATGTCCGTCGTGGCTGGTACACCAGATGCTCCCGCTGGGAGAGCTCGGGGTGAACTGCCTGCACTATTATTGCTGCCTGGGTTCGCGCTATTCGGTTCTGAATTAGCCGGTGTTCGGTTGAGAAGTGCCGACAAGCTGGCCTTATTTGCGTTGCCGTTGCCACTCTCCGAAATCATTTGCCTTGGCGGCGAAACGGAATGATTCCTCGGGGGCGTCAGTCCTCGAGATGTTGCGGGTATCGCGGGAAGTGGGCCCTGTGGATTGCGTGCGCTCGTTGCTGCTAGCCGTGGGTCTATAACGGCCTGTACGGCCTGTACGGCCTGTACGGCTTGCGCCACTTTAGCGGTTTGTGCCGCATGGGCAGCCTGAGCGGCTTGGAGTTGAAGTTGCTGAGACTGCGGAGACAGACTCGGAGCACGTCCTGGCATAGAGTAAGGTCTGGCTAGACTAGGCGGCGGTAATCGGTCGCTTTCGTAGGTCAGACCTTTAGGATAGATGGGAGCTTGGGCAGAAGGCGCTGAGGTTGGGGGTAGGGGAGGTAGTTGAGGCGGTCTCTGAGGCGGTTGCTGTGGTTGTGGTCGGCCCTGAGGCTTCATCTCTGGTGTCAACTTCCCTGGCATAAAGGGAGGAGTATGGTTGGGCGAGGGCGGCCATTGGCCTTGCCACGCCGGTGGGTTCCAGGCGCCTGGGTAGTTATTGTAGGGTGTCTGCTCAAGACCGCTGTTATGAGTATTATACGGTTGCATAGGAGCCCTCGTCAAGGCAGGCGGGTTTGTTTCGTGGAGGCTCGATTCAGGGTACATGCCCTTCACGGGGACAATATGTCGCAGTTGGGGATCTGTAGTTGGTTGAAGTAAGTCGCCGGCCCCAGCGTGTGGCCGGGAATAATATGAAATCAAATGGAGGTGCTGGCCCTGCGATGTCGTTATGCTAAATGATTGCTTCATCAAGCCGTCCGCCTTATATCTGTAGCCTTCGGGTTCACCGTCTTGGTCTTCCTCACTAAGTCGTCCACTATCAGGTGTCCTTCCGTTACTTCGTCGCGTTGTACCAAACGTAGTTCCTCGCTTGCCCTCCATCTCTCTGTACGTGAGAAAGCTGCCAGAAACCCTGCTTGCACTCCAGGATTTTCCATCGGTCCATCTGCGCATACCAGCTTCCCTCTCATCCCACACGAAAACTGAACCAGATGTAATGGACTGCCTTTCTTTTTCCGATAATCTTCTCTGTACCCGCGGAAGTAAACCCAACCTGCAAGCTTCGAAAAGCTTGATAGCGTCCGCGGGTGTCCGTACGTAGCCACGATAAGTCTCCATGGTTTTGCTGCTTTCCTATTAGGAGAAGCAAGAAGAAAGAAAAAAAAAATTAGATAAAAAGAAGTTATAAATGTCCGATAGACGTGAAATCAATGGGGAAAAAAAGGTGGTCCTTGTTCCTTGCTAGGTAATTAGGTCTTGTAATCCTACTACCCACCCTTCCACCATATCAGATCCACACACCGGCTTCAATTCGTGTGGGTCATCAGACAATGGGCGGCTGAAGACTATTGCTGCAGATAATGGAGAAGCTTGCGTGGTTAGGGTCGACCCTGGCCTTGGTAGCTGAGGTAGTGAGAATGTAAGTGCTGTCTTGGCGTTTCTAAATTGCGGGTAACTCGTGTCGATAGTTAGGGCCCCTAAACGGTTAATGGGCCAGGCGTTACGAAACTGGACCTAAGTGTCCAGACTCTTGGATCCCTTGCCTAGCTATCGTGTTAGCTCTTACTAGGTAATCGAAGCATCTGGGAATGAACGAATTAAAGAAGTTACCGCCTTATACCATAGGTACTCATATAGAAACCTAGGTATATGGCATATCTATACATGTGTATTTGGTAGGTTCATAGGATGTGAAGAACGATAATTAGGAAGGAATAGTTGGGCAGTATTCATATTGTTGTCATAACTTAAGGGATGCATGCTAATTGAGGTTATCAAGAGAGGCCACTAGGGTCTAAGTTTTCATAAGCTTAGTCAATCTGATCCCGGACATCTCCTGGATTCATTATAACTAGCTCAGTCGGTGCGGTGTTGTTGACGGAGAGGTTAACAATGCGGTTTAGATGCCGCATTTATGGCCTCATTATGATAGCCTTTTTGATATAGATTGACTTGACTCGCCATCTCACTCCGCGGGTCGAATCTAGAACTTGATGCAGGATTGACTTTGGGTAGGAATGTAAAACTGAACTTTAAAAAAAAATACTCTTAGATAGAAATGGCACATACCTTATATGGCAGGATGATTGGCAGCCGGCCTAAGGCCAGAATGAAATTAGAGAAAGTCAAACTTGGTGGAGGGATCTCGCACCAAATGTTATCCGGAAAATTGATGCTGCAGAAGAGACCCTAAGCGGGAAAAGGGAGGATATCAAAGAAGAGAGCTAGACCAAAATCGAGCACTTCGATGGATGGCTGAAAGATTTCAAGAAGCTTTACGCCAGCTGCTTAGAGTAAAATAGTCTAACAGGACATATAAATCTCCCGAAGCGTCCTTTTCAAGATATAAAATGCGGTAGACGGGATGGATGGTATTGTCCTTAGACAGCTGGCAACCTGGGTTGGGGTGAAGTGAAGTCCCTAATTCAGCTAGAACGAATCCTGGAGTTTAGGTACTTTGATAGCAAGAGAGAAGGGGAAATCTAGACGCCTTGTAAGTAAGCAATTCGACGAGAAATGCACCATAAGCACAATAACTAGGCCGGTAGGTCTAGATGAGGAAAGGCTTTATATAAATGGTTGGGGAAAAACAGGTTTAGTGACAAGGTCGAGAGGTTGCAAAACTGGGGTACTAAGAGCTTAAGAGAAGCTGTTCTGCTCACCAGGACTTGATAGGTGACCTGTAAGTATTCTTTTTGAGTTTGGTGCATGTATATTTGAGGATGGCTGTTGGTGGTGGGGATGACGAGTTGAGAGACCCTGAGACCCGAACCCGAGTCAGCTGTAGTGGATTAAATCTCTGCTGGGTTGGCGTTATCGAGCCTCCTTCGACGGAACTGACCAGGAAAAAATAATTAAGCTTGGTTGAACACGTGTGAAGTTGGAACTAGGTAATAAAGTAGCCCCAGCATCGAAAGATCCTTGCCGGTTTTCTTTCCTTAAAAAATTTAAGGCTTGAAGAGGAATGGGGGCGTTCGACTGAGTTTACTTTTTTTTTTCTCACTCTCTTTTTTCCCCGTTTCCTTTTCCCCTACTTAACGGATCTAGATGGTCTAATAATTGCCCCTTGGTTGGCTCCTCTTCTTTACATAGTACACACTAGCCCACCCTCTTTGTACCGAGTCTCGTTCAATTTCTTACGCGAATTAAATTTGTGAGGATGTCGAAGAGATAGGCTGCAGTGTGGATTTCCTGGAATGCCGATCTGGTATTATCCCACGTTTGCGGCTGCAAGTAGATATTCAGCCTTCGGGTAGGACCTAGGGATAACCGGTCGTGGCGAGGTGTGAAATAAGCAGGACGGGTTGATGCGGTACTTGACTTCGAGGGTGAATGGTGAATGGTCGATGGTCGATTAATCAATCCCACTCCGGGTGTGATGTTGAAAAAAGATGGGAGTATTATTGGGAAGTATTATGAACAGATAAAGTGGACGAACAGTAGATAAAATAAAATAAAATAAAAAGGTAGAGGAAAAGTAAATAAATTATGACGGGATGATGGAATTTTGAGGCAAGGGAAAGTGCGGAAAGAAAGTACATACAAAACGGATATTACCACAATAAAATGCGAACAAATAAGCTTCCCAATTAATTCAAGCTTATTAACCTTATTTTGCAACTGCTTTCCGTATTTTTTTTTTTTTTTTTTTTTTTTTTTTTTTTTCTTCGGCGAGCTCGCAAGTCCCACGGTTACACGGCTCCAAGCATCTCGCAGCGGCTCAAGTACTTCGTACCCACTTTACAGGGTACAGCTAGCGCCCGTCGCCAAGACCTTCAAATGCTCTAGTCCCCGGTACCAACGGCGGTATCCAATACTCCCCCTTCAGCAGCTAATCGGGCCAAGGATTGAGTACCAGGCTTTACTAGGCTTTGCGCTGCTTAGGTGGGCTAGGCATTACCAACCAAATTTGAATTTTAACTGATATAGTGAGGTACCTACAATTCATCTTTCCCGTAATACCTTACATAGTAGGTACTTATACTACGGTACTTACCGACCTTCTTAGGTACATATAAAAAAATAAAAATAAAAAACAATAAATCCCTACCTAACCTAGTACTGAATAGAAATGTAAGATGTGAGGCTCACAATTAACCCTACATTTAGCACAGGGGAAGGGCGAAAAAGGAAACGTCGAAGCTTACATGGAAAGCGAGGCCAAAGTCTTTTCTTAGAGGTACCATGCTATGTTCAGCCAGCACCTTTAGGCTAGGTGGGCATATGAGGTCTGTTACAACTGAGTGACGTTAACCGGACTCACCAGAAGAGAAATCCTTCCGAGGTCTAATCCAGAGTTAATAAGGGTAAGCCAAGCTCAACGTCCATTTTCCGCCTTTGGAGGTACAAATGTTCCGTATGGGGAAATGTGAACGACCGTCTATTCGCTTACAGATGCCTTTAGACAACGCTTATGTCAATTAACAATCATAGTACGTAAGGAGGTACCAAATAGTCTTTCAGAATGTACATAATTCCGGGCAATTAGGAAAAAAAAAAAAAAAAAAAAAAAAGAATATTTTCGCGACACTCGGCAAACTTCGTGGATATCTATATTATAAGTCCAAGTAGCATCACTCCCTAGTGATTTCTACCTGATATCATCGGGGTGTGGAATAGACTTTTGACGTCCAAATCCGTTGGGAGTACGGTTCACAATATCCTAAACAGAGAGGATACCGTACCAGGTCGGTCCGGACCCTCTGGTGGTTAGACGGCGCATAGGTCGTACGTATAAGTAAGAGGATGTTGGCGTTGCCAGTACCGAATTGCTAGGTAAAGTCCGCCGTAAGTCGTGTAAAGTCCCCATTATTATCCAATATCTATACTTCCTTATAAATTGCCTTCCTGTGTGAAGTTAGCAAACTAGAGAGCTTGAGTACCTGCCATGACGGGTCAGGTTAAAACATAGCGCGCCTCAACTATCGAACCACTAACCTTATCGTCATCGAGAACAGCTCGTCTCGTCAACCCTGAGACACATCACGACAAGCCTTTGTGCTTCCGTAGTTTAATCACGTCCTGTGTCCTACTGCTCGAATCCCAGAATGGGATCCCGTGTACCGCAGTGTTGTCATTCTCGGACAGGACGTCACCGCTTTCGGGGATTCTTTGCCCCTTTCGTCGCTGCTGAGGTGATCACGGCATTCGTATGACTCGAATGAAGCTTTTATTCATATCCGTCTCACATGTCATCTCCGAGCAACAATGCCTCGAGGGCCCATGATACACGTGCACAACCACAGGCCTCACATCATCATCATTATCCATCGTGCAGGTCTGAGGTGGCTATTACGGCAACTCGTTTGTCCGCGAGCGACCTTGGAAAGCTCTATGACAGGAGAAACCCATCCTTATGGGAGACATATGAAGAGGGAAAAGGAAACTAATCTTCGGTTGATATCACCTGTCTGTATTAGCCAGATATATCATCTCTAAGCACAAGAGCGCTCCCCAGTATATGCAGGTACCTGACATTAGGTACATATATCAGTATCTATATATATTGCTTGCTATAGTCAGACGGAATGTTTCTTTTTTTATTCTCTCTGAGGACACCAACATAGACACCAAGGGCAAACTTTTTAACGCTGTTGACGAACCCGAGGCAAACCTCCCGTGTTCATATAGCAAGTACGTAAGCTACAACACATGGAACAAGCGAAGAAGACAGTCGCTACACGTACATATGTACCTAGACATTAGTCTATATATATTTATGCATATATGTAATATGTACATATCTGTATCCGATACGAATGGCAATTCGTCCTAATGCCGGCGGCAATGTGGCTGGTTATTGGTACACGGCACCGTAGCGAGTCCCGCTATTGACGATTCAGCTACTATTCATCCGTTGGAGGGGCCGACATGAGCCCTAATGAACTACTGAAGATCGGCCACCCCCCTTCCCTACGTTTCATTGCAATATGTCAGATCGTGAAAACTGCCGACATACGGCTTTTCTTTAAATCGTAATTTTGGGGTTCGGAGAACGACGATCATATTTGGCTGCCAGACACAAGGTTGTGGTGGCTTGAAATCGCACAGCCGTAGGTAATTGATAATCCCCTATAATTGCGTAAGGAGAGGGATCTGGGCGGTAGTATTCGATCGCCCGGATGGAGTAATCTCTCGGACCCGCATCTAGCACTCAGCACATGACACCAATGTTGCCGATAGGCAACTACTAGCCCAGGTACTTATCTATGGACCACGATTATACGAACAATACTTACGTTGACGTTCCATGTATTCCGTAGGAGTCTAAGAGTCTAGCCATCCAGGAGACCCGAGATCGCCAAAGGATTCAAGCTTCTTTTGCGTTGGCTCTGGGGTGCATATGGCTCCCATAATACCCAAAACGATCCAGGTAATTATTGCAATAAGGGGAGATGCATAAGCAAGCGAGTGTAATTGTCGGTGAGCCGGATAACTCGTACCATAGTCAAAGCAACCACCCACGAAGCAAACAAGTGTTTTGTGTCGATGCATACCTACATGTTAGGCTGTAAGCGGGAGAACAGGCGACCACCTGGACCCGATCAACCCATGAAAAGGAATATTTCCTCTCTGGTCGACATCGTAAGGTAAGCGTCCTTCGCCTAATTCTCGTTGGGGATGGTTTGGTCTACTACGGACAAGTGTCGGTCACGCTGATATCCGTGATAAGCAGCTCAACTCTGGGACTTGTTGGAAGCTAATGGGGCGAGCCCTTGCTATTGATTCCACTTTTGACATTGGCTGATAATGATTAGGGGCTGGCCACGAGCTTGGCGGCTTGGCGGCCACGAGGGATCTGGCCCCGGACCCTCTATTCTGAAGGCCTGGTCCGTTCACTTTAAGCATGAATTTAAGCGTGCTGGTTAGCCAAGTACTCACATCACTAAGTTAGTTGGTAAGATGCCTTTTTTTAGTACTCCCTCGTAAAATCCCATTACAGCGGGTCGAGTGGCCGAGAACCGGATCGACTTCTCCTGTATGCCCACGTGAGAAGACTATTTCCCGCATTGGCAGACTTGGCGGGCTCGTCACACTCGTCGAAAGAGAGCCATGAAGACTGTTATAACAAATAGAGGTCGAACGTGCAAATAAAAGCAAATACCAAGTCATAACGATCCATACTCCAATAGCGAAACGGAATCCTTTCCACTTGGCGTTCACGCGTTACCATCATCTCCGCAATGGGCATAAAGAGATACATGCTTTGTACATCCGCACCATCACTCGTTCGGGAGGATCTGCGATCTTTCGGCGCTCCAATGACGTTTCACAACGCAGTTTTGAAGGCACGTAGGGCTAAAGAGATGCAAACTCTAAGCTAACTGGGAATGAATCCCACTCGCACGATCAGGCTACTGACAAAATAACCCTGCAGATCTACAGTAAAGCAACCCTATATCGTATTGCACTTGTACCCTCATATAGGCGCGAAATTCATCATAATATTCGTTACTACAGGACTATGCATAGCAGGACCAAGAATGATTGATATACTTCACATACGGCCATATTGCAAGAAATATGAAGAAGAAAATGGTACGGGTTCGTTATCCATAGCGATACGGCTGGGTACCCCCGATATTGATGGTATTGTACTGTAGTATACAAGCTTGTACCAACCCCTTATCTTACCTATACCTAAATGTAATGACGAGTCGTGACACAAGCATAAGCTTCTGACGCAGCAGTAATCCTTCGAAGCATCATCCTGGGAACTCTGTTCGTTACATTTCACTTTGCTGTAGTAGACCTGTCTAATTCCCCAACATGGCTGTAATCTCCAGCCTCCAGGTCATATATCTGGCACGTGGTCGCACAGCACACGACTTTCGATGTCCGTAACGTCAGCTCCCCCTGTGCAACTCGACAAATGACGCCTGATCTGTTCAAGAGCGTTGCCTCTGCCTCTCTATCATTGGCTATCTTAGTAAAGTACTTCTGTCTCTTCACCTTCTATAACAATCATAGTAGGCGACCTGGTTGGCTAATGACTACGCTATTAGCTTGCACACTTATTATTGTCGGACCTCTAGGTGTCAGGATTCATCAGTAAGTCTCGACTTCTCGTCGTTCCAACTAGGTTAGGTTTGCACGGGTTAGGTCGTATATGGTCATGTTGCCGAACTGAACCTCGATAAGCTTGAGCGGGCAAGTGGCCCTGTTAAGGTGTATACATACACACGGAGCCGCGGTGCTAGGCTCCTTTTTTTCGCCATTTGTGAATATTTCCCCTAGCACGCACGTAAGTCCCAGGCAGGCATGCATTATCTTCCCGGTCCCCAGCCCACGGTAGCGGAACCCAATGGCGTGTCTTCGCTTGTCCGAAAAAAGAGTAGAATGCCCACCACACCCACCACCACCTTCATAACCCCCTCCCTTCATCGCGCCGGGGGGGCCATCTTCTTGAGCTAATTAAGCCATACTACGCCCAAGCGCAATCAATTAGGGACCCTGAGTAAGTAATATATCGCGAAACCGTGCGCCCCCAAGATGCGCCACAAGACGTGCCAGCCGCTTCTGAGAACAGCGCCGATAGAAGGTTGAGTAGAGCAATTTGCTTATTGTTTTCTAGCCGCTTATGGCGTGTCAAGTCTGCCACGTTTGCCGTGGCGTTGAGACCGGGCTCTGACGGGTAACGCAGCTTACTACGTACTACTCAATGCCGTGGGGGTTCCATCTTTTCAACAGGATGGCGCCGAGAAAGCCTGAGCGAGACTAGAGTTGTTCACAGAAGTATTCCAACCCCTCCTAATAGAGTCCCTAGTATAGTCTAACCCGCGCTTCTCCGAGGGGAAAAAAAAAGAGAAAAAAAAAGTCCTCAGGAGACTTGCATATTGGGCGCTTGATGCTCTTGGGGATGATCAAAATGCATTATGCAACGCTTGATTGACGGCGACACGACCCCGACCTAGCCCCGGTTTGGTGCCAGGGCATCTCGATAAAGTTACATATCATACAGTTACGCTATACTAATATAACATTATTATGTATAACAACAGCTGTTGGTTGAAGTAGACCTGCATCTGCATGGGATGCTATAAGAGGTACCTCATGTACATAATCCTTACTTACCTAAGTTACCCAGACTTAGCAAATAGAAGCTTGTATCGGCGGAAGGTAGAAACGAGTTGCTAATGTCGGCGATTGGTCACTCGCCCAGTTACCATCATCACATCCTCCGCTTGCATAGTATGTTACTAAAGGAGGTAGGTCGCACAAATGGGCAATGGGTAGATATGGACGATACTATGTAAACAGAGTAGGTAACGGTTAGGATATTAAGCTTTCCTACGTGGGTACGCCCGAAGCGCCGTTTACTATGTATGTATGTACGTTGACGGAAGGGGGGAAAGCAATAAAAATAAAAATAAATGAGCTACCCACCCTCCTCCGGTGTGCCAACGCGACAAAGCCAGCGCAGTTACACGAAACTGAGCAGCCTGCAGCTACAGCAAGCAAGATATATTGCAGTCAAACGAAGCTTAAAAGTCAAAAGAAACCTCCGATCTCTCCATATCCCATCCTACCCTACCTTATTTTCTCTCCCACCTTCTCGATCTGGTTTCAAATTATTATTCCTTCTATTTACATGTAACTGCTAACAATTTATTCCCGCAACGGGGTAGAGTGAGATACCGGTTGCTTTTTTAATCAGTACCTTACCCTCGGGTTCCGGATCGATTTCCAGTCTAAGCCAAGTCGCCAAGTTTTGCTCACTCTTACCCACATCGCACCGCAGAGCGACATAGGCTTTTGAGAATTCATTGATCTAACTCTTTCTCTGGTTTAGGCAACTGATCCGATTAATTCTGCATCGCGTGGATAAGTTAAACTCTTGTTCAACAATATTAGTTAGCCCCTGCTTTGCTCGTACGTAAAACTGCATAATAAGAGTACTGTTATAATGCCCTTTCTTGGCTAGTCACCTATGTATCTATGTAGCTGTCAGCTTACTGGCGTCGAACGGGGCGCTGCGTAACGTTCTGAAAGTGCTATTTCTTTTCTTTTCTTTCTTTTCTTTTTTTTTTTTTTTTTTTTTTGCGCCCCTGCGAACCGGTTCAACCAGGCGGTACTTCGTACACATAGCATATTCCATGCCCACGGCTGGTCAAAGTCAAACTGCGGGGAGGATATAACACGGAATAAACCAACTGAGCATGACAGGTTACAACTGTACATGGTTATAACAAGTATTATTTAAGTCGCTAACCTGTTAGTTGGTGTAACCCGGGTTAGAAGATATCTCATTAGTGACAGAGCAATAAGTATGCAAGTTATACATATTGTCGTGATCTGATTCACCTAGCATACACGAACACGCACATCATGACGACAATGGCACCTGCGAGTGGCCAGATGCAACAATTTGCGTCTGGAGTGCATTAGCCTTGAGGCGTATAAAAGAAATCACATATACTATACTACCTTAGTACATATGTACGAGCACGTATGAGATAGTAGTAAACAGCGAGAAAAAGAAGCATCTAAATCGGGGGGATACTTAGGGGCCTTAATTATAGCGCGCCGCGGTAAACCTGGCGGTTATACAAAAAGACTGCAGTATCACCCGAGCGCGTAATCCTCCTGTATGTAAGTAAAACCGCGCCCTACACAACAGGGGCTCGCCAGTTAATACCCAACCTGGGAGAATTAAGGTACGGTTACCGGGGAACACTTAACCCAAATCGCTGGGACTCCTAAACCATTCGTTGGGAGTTCGATTCGGGTTACGGAGCCGGGGGAGCGGGGGAGGAGAGGAACTCATGAAGGAATAAGAACCTGGCACTTTTCGAGTCAGCTTCTTTACTGATATGGCAAGCTGACATCAATGCGAAAGTTTGTCACAGGACTAACTATGCTTTAAGAAGCCTAACTTTATGTTGAGCACTACGCATGCATGATGTTAGGGCATATCGCCGCCGTGAGTCAGCACCGCCATAGCAAGCCAGCTTCCACATACGTACATAGGAGGTAGGTATACGTAGTACATATCCGAGTCGGATGGCGGTTGGTTTATGGGGTCTATTCTAGAATGTCGGTAACCTAGGTAGTAAATATCTACGCAAGGGTATAAGTTAGGCACGTAAACGCGGTAATTATTGAAACTTGCGAGCGGGGCAGGGAAATAAATGAACGAAATGAGACGGCCGTAAAGCACGTGTCTCTAACACGGCGGTGCACGTCTGAAATTCAAGGGCTATATACGTATGTGCTATACATATGTGCAGAGAACTGAGGTCGAGAAAAGTTAAAAAAGAAGACCTTAGGATTGGCAGGTCGGGAAAAATGTTAACAGGCCCGCGGCATTAATGAGTTACGTGGTTCCAAGTCGTGGGTAGCATGAGCATAAATCTTATTTCTTGCAAACCCAAGCATTACTCAGATCAGTGTAGATATTGTAGCTTAATCCGACCAAGCAGGTGGTTGTTTAGGGCATCTAATACACGCTGAATATTTTTAACTCTATTGCGTGTTGGCGGCACAAGCGGACTAACACATGAGCAACACGTCTGCTTGGATTAGGTGCATAATAATGTCATCAGGCTGGGAATCACCCTATTGAGACCATTACACAGGGCTGGTCACAGCTTGAATATTATAACCTGTGAGCGTTGTGCAACGGGATGTAACGGTTGGGTAAATCAATTTGTTCGGTATATTGTGTCCTGGCATCCTGGTTGATCTAAACTTATTAGGTAGTGTATCTGTATCTCCTAAGTTTTGTCTATTAAAAAGAAATCCTACGCTAGAAGAGACATTACAGATTGCGCCAGTGTGCGAAGAGGCCTTCGGTTATAAGTATCGAAATGGTATTAGAAATCTACGTGTAATAAATAAGAAGAGTGGGAAAATAACAGTCTTTACACTAGGTAATATCTCCATTCTGTCTGATTACGACTCGAGTGAACGGGTACCTAAAATCGGCAGCGGAATGCTGGTCCTAGCCCCCTAGTCTCAGCTCTATTCCTGCGGTTGGCGAAAAGATCGCGGATGCTGCTGATTCGCACCCCACGGGAGATATAGTTTATAAATCTTATTCAGACGCCGCTTCGCCGCTGATCGCTAATAACCAATAGTCTTCTACTGGTAGCTCCGGCTGACCGCTGACATCGTCCGTGGCCCACCGCCGGGCTCTTCGCATCTCCGTTTTAGGTATCGTCTGTGGCATGATAGTGAATGCATACGCTTCGTATAGATAACCTATAGGATATTACTTGTGCTATAATTCCGCAAAGAGGTTTAGAAGCACGAGCCAAGGAAGAGCGGTCGCTGGTCTCAATAGCAACTGTGCCTATTCCTACCCAATTTCTTGTCTCTAGGAAATATTATACTACAGTAGACTGTTGTCACATGTAAACTTAACATGACATAGGAAAAAAATGCATCCCGGTCATATCGACGAGGAGGCTGCTATAGAAAGTAATGAAGCGTATGACGTGATACTAATATTAACATTGTGAAGTCAAAACTATCTTTTTTTATTTCTGCCCGTTGTATCGTGACATTGCTTCCCTTTTAGCCCAATTATGGAGTTGGAGGTCACCGGGATGATGTACTCTCGGAGGTGTTAAAGAAGGTAACTAGGTAAACATGGCCCTGAGTACTTAAGGTAGATACAATACGGGCAAGGTTACCGAAATTGCATTTTATGGGGTGTATGATAGAGGATGGATCTGCTTCCTTACGCTTAGTCTCTCTCCCTTTATTTTTTCTTTTTTCTTTTCTGCCCCCAAAAGCCTGTAACCAAATTCCGAATCCCATGCAACCCCCCTCTTCGAACGATGGAGAAAAGCTGCTTAAGCTTAATTCAAGGACAAGGAACTTAATCAAATAAGAAACGTCGTTGGGGCGCCACTCGATATCCTATTTGTCCTAGCGCGACCTCCACCACACCCCTTTAAATAGCAAAGCTACAAAAGGGGAGGGGGACCACGCCGAGCTCTTGGTCAGAGAGCTTGGCATGTCTTTTTGTTCCCTGCCCTGCGCTCGAGAATCTCGGCAGAGCCAAGCGCAACAAACCCGCAGATGCAAAATTCATGGTTGTAGTTCATTGGAGCAGGTCGAGTTCCCCACCATGTCCACCATGTCCACCTTATTCTAACAGCATAACTACCCTTTGTCGTGTGCTGACGCGGCCCTTTCGGTGATACTGTTGGTGATTGTTAACCGTACATGATGTACGGTAGATAATATAGCAGGTGGTAGCTTATTACAAGCTTATTAGTGCACAATATATACTAACTAATATGGTAGATTAGCTCGACTCTCCTTGTGGGATCGGCGGGCTTCGGAATCTTGAGCCTAAACTAATAGGGCCCATACCTCCGCGAGGTGGAACATCGTATACTACCACCAGAAACCTGACTTCCGAGCAGCATAACAAATTGAACTGCGAAATGGAGAAACGCCCACTGGCGATCTCATCTCAAAAGTACACGTGGGTCACAGGGGTAAAATAACGTACTGTATACGAACATGCCCGTAATATGCCGGCTCGCTACCGCCGAAATCACCGTGAATGGGAAACATTTGAAGAAGAGGCCAGGCGTATTGTTGTCCTAGACGGCGCAGCGAGATGACGGCTTATCGTAGTGTATGTGTTGTACCTAACACATAGCATTGCATCGAACGGTGAATGTTTTAGCATCACATCCGCGCCACGAACCGGGGGGGTACTTGATACCAACAAGCCTGCAACTTAACACCCAATACGTTAGGTTACCAGAGAGATAAATTAGGGTATGGCCAAGAAATGTCAAGAAAACGCCAAGCTTCTGATCGTGTAACGAAAAAAAAAAAACGGCTATCCACAAGAAGAGCGATATCGTTTTCAACCGATACTAATTGCCTAGCGAGCCCAGGCCCTAAGGGTGGAAACACGGTGGAAACATGGGCTGATCAGGATCTGGGTTCACAATCGTATCAACGCGATCAAGGTAATGCTGCACCCCGGATACACGTGAATCATCTCGGGAGCACAGAGATTTGTCGGGTAGGCAAGCGTCCTCCCTTCGATAGTCCTTCGGCCAAGCGCTTCATCAGCTGCTCATCTCAGAAAGCACCTTTCCCGATTGCGGATCGCCAGGTCTAATAGCGGCTTTGTTACCTAATGGAGCAACTTGGCATCTTTTGTATGATATTCGAGGCTACCAACGGCCCCTCTCACAGGTTACGAGCCTGGTATACGTTTGCAATAAGCAATAATAGCAGTAGCAATAGTAGCAATTAGTAGTAGTAAACCCGACGACGTCCCGCCACCAGAACCAGGAAGAGATGGTGATAGTGGATGTGACGAAAGGGAAACGGGGAGAATCTGCCGGCTGCTCTTTGCGCCGGGAATTACACCGCAGCTCGATGCTACCTCTAGCTTGTCCAAATAGAACTCACTCTTGGCAAGCGGCTAAGGCTACCTGCTTGCATCTGCACCCTATCGCGATGAAACCAACAAACAGCGAAGGTTAATTGAAGGGGGGTGGGAAACATCGCGTCGTCGACGAAAGGCCAACTGCATCCATGACAGTTTTGTGGCCGCGACCCCCCGATGGATAGCTGCCTTTTGATATTCCTTGCATTAGATGAAACGTCAGTAGGACCTTCAAGATTGAGGGTGCGGTCATATGGCCCCAAATCCGTCCTTTGCCGGCGTCAGGTAGCGTGGGCGCGCAGTTGGCAAAGCCGAACAAAAAGGTAACGCGTAGTAATAAACCGAGCGCTACGCCGTAGGGAACGGCCGAGCGAGCGGGCAAAGTTCGTTGCCAGACCGGTCAGAACGCGGGAAGGACAGTGACTGGTCGTGATCTGGGTGTTCGCAGATATTTCCAGCTTAGGAGTGTCTCATATCAGAGCCGCCGTCGTACAAAGTGCTCCAGCTGCGGAAGAGCCCATCACTTCCCCCTTCACAACTGATCGCCACTCCCTTTCGGCCGTACCAATAATAACCTGGTGAATTATGATAGGTGCCCAACAAGACTAGAGGCTTAAAATTATCATGAGTTTTCAAGGTATCTGGCTCAAGGGTGTTATATGATCTTGCTGTAGTTACCCAGACAGGATATCGGGTTCCTGGTAGGAAGTATTTGACTGGATTTACACACATGTGGATCTTCCACAAGCAAAAGAAAAATAAAATAAAATAAAAATTCAATCACATCTGTTGTACTTCCCCGGAATGCTTTCCAGTATTCACCGATCGGGGATGGGGACGAAGCACTTGTGACGCAGCAAGCAAGTGCTCCAACTGCCGAGTATCATGAACAAGTTCTGTCGATCTATCGCACCGGATTCAAGCGCTAGAGAAGCTCGAAGGACCGCTCGTAAAAGAGATTGCGCTATCAGATGAGGACTCTTCTGTATTGTATATTGATGCTTGATGCTTGATGCTTGATGCTTGATGCTTGTCTTAGAGTACAACTTACGTGATTTGCAGTCACGCATAAGGTAGCAAGCTGAGAAGACTTTACCCTTTTAAGTGCTGTACCATTCTATTGCAAAGTAGTGGAACAATTCATTGGGTGATCTCTATGTTCTCTATGTTCCCTATGTTCTCTATGGGGTAAGTTGAGGCTCGTAGATGCATACCTACCTCATACCGACTGATCGGTGTCCTCTTCAAGCTATCCCTTGAGCTCATCCTAATATAAGCGGAGAGTGGATAAAGCAACACAGACCCATACGTTGTGTTTAGGACCTGTCAAAAACTAGCCTTAGACTCTGATTCTGCCCTCGTGAAATCCGAATCAACGCACGGCAGACGCCACAAAGCTTGTTCGGCAGTCAAGTCAGAACCAATATTGCATTGTGCGAGCGTGGCACAAGACACTATCCACGTCCCAGAGAAGTAAGCGTTAACGAACACGGCATGACCGCTAGTATATTGTGCTTAACAATCACATCGGCCGTACCAGCGGGGAAATGCGGATGTGTCGTGTATTGTTTGGACACCGGAAAGATAGCATATCAGCCGATCGAAGCCCAAGCCGAATCCCCCATGAGGAGGACAGCCCCAGCGCCGCAAGTCGACGTACCAGTTAAGGTTATTTTCAACCGTTTCTGATGGCTCGGGAGTGTCATCTAGGGTTATCCTCGGAGCCATCCCGTGGTTGCGCATGGATTCTACCAAGTTCTCTAATCGATGCTCGCGCATGGACCCGCCGGCGATCTCGCAGAAATCTGGCACAAGGAGGTCAAAGCATTCGACGGTTGCACCAGGGGCCTCTGTGCTGTGCGTCTCTGCGTCTGCCTTCATGTAGAAAGGTTTGATGTCTCGCGGGTAGTTGGTGACGAATACGGGGGTATCGCCATGACCTACTTTCTTAGCAATATATTTCTCATGTTCAGTGTGGAGATCTTCGCCCCAATGAGGGCTGTGAATAAAAGGCACCTCGGACTGCTTCAGCAGTTCAATGGCCTCTGTGTACGTAATGCGAGGCCAGGCTTTCCGTGCAAGACCATCCCAACGTTGGGAGACCTGTTCCGCTGTGGTTAGGCCTGAGGGGCCTTCACCTATACGTGCTAAGATCTCACTCTTACATCTCGATCCGTCCAGATCGGTGCAGATATGCCTTAGCATATCTTCAACAAGGTCCATTACGGAGTCCAACTTGTCGGTGAAGCTTACTTCTGCCTCTAGCATGTAGAATTCGCTAAGGTGACGAGGGGTGTCACTTTTCTCTGCACGAAATGTTGGAGATAGCGTCCAGACATTGCCGAGGGCCTGAGCCAGAGCTTCCAAATGTAATTGGGCTGACACCGTCGTATATACAGGTCGACGGAAGAAAGGTTTAGGTGTCTCAGACTCTGCAGAGGACCGAGCAGAGTCACCAGTCGACACGTGGAAGACTTCACCGGCACCTTCACAATCTGATGAAGTGAGAATAGGCGTGTGGGTCTGCACGAAATCACGGCTACCAAAGAATTTGATCAGAGACGCAATGATTTCCGAGCGAAGCCTCAGGACGACGGAATTGAATGGTATCCTTGGTCGAAGATGCGGTAAGGTCCTGAGATATTCCGGGGTTTGGTACTTCTTCTGCAAGGGGAACGTCTATGAAAATGTAAGCCATTTCACGTTAACGCGTGAGGCATGACAGCCATAGATTCTACGCCTGAACAAACCTTGGCATCGGACGGTCCCAAGATCACGGCTCGTTCAACCTGGAGCTCGTGGCTCTGTCCACGACCTTGGGATGGGATCCAAGACCCATGCAGCCGGACCGCCGCTCCGATGGTCAGACTATTGAATGTATGATTAGCAATGTTGGATATAGTAGAGGGTTGATTCAGACGTGGATCTCGTACCCTTCGGCCTGATCAGCAGGTACTACAGCTTGGAGCGATTCGAGGGAAGAGCCATCGCCGAGAGAGACAAAGTGGTATCGCTTTTGTGCACGGACAGACCGAACGAAACCATTTATGTTCACGTCTGAGACAGCCTCTTGAGGCTTAAAATTAAGAAAGCCAGCGATCGAAGTAGGGAAGGTTGAGGGGAGGGTTGAAATGAAGGCGCGCGGTATTATCCGTGATGAGAGCTTCAGGGGGCATCTGGGTGACGCTCCTCTCAGAAGAGGGAGGATAGAATTCATCTCACACAATTTATTATGAGATAATCGGAAAATTCAGGTGATTCCGATTCACTCGTGCACATCACGGACACAAACTAATTAAAATTTTGTGTATTGTGTGCTTCATCGCATGATATGTTGTTTCTTTTTCCTTCTTATTAAAAAATTATTATGGAATATTTTTTTTTTTTTTTTTTTTTAATAAGTGATACCTATATCAAAAGTTTACTGGTATTCCGTATTGATTCTTCCAACTGTCAGTCGTTCAATTTTCGGAAAGCCAAGTTTATCCCGGACCGGTTCTGAGCACAGACCACCTCGTCCCGTCCTTTTCTTTTCACTTCGACTTCTGCAAAGCGGAACAAGGTTGTCTTAATGAAGCCGTCTCGAGTTCCACCAAACCCACCATTAACTTGGTACTTTTAACAGTGGTGAGCAATTTACGCGATTACGTCTCTCATGTCCCGAAAAAAGTCGTTTTACTTTTCACAAAAGGCTATCACAAGGTATATTATGAAGTCATCTACCGCCTATTTTTATTAACCACTTACCTCACCTAAGGTAGGACTCCGACAACACGGCGGAAAGATAACAAGCTACCTAAGCATTTACTTGTTATACAACAATTCGTTAACCACATCTCGATAGAGAATTAGATAAGTTAGGTACTCGATACGGTGATGTGAGAAACCCTGGCCTAGATCGTGACTGTGAAATTCCCGTTACAAGGTATGCATGTCAATCTTTAGCAATCTCTAGCGAATAGCGGAGAAGATTCGGTGTCACTATTAACATACCTATATCCGGTCATGCCGTCGAAACGGAGTTCCCGTCTTTATTCTTTACCAGTTAACTTTTGCTTCTCCGCTGAATCCTCGACTTGGAGCCTTCCACCCTACCACCCCTCCTTCAACACTTTACTTTCAGCTACAAGCTACCTGACTACTGTAGGTCAACCCAGACTATCAATGCAAAACAAAACAGAACAAAACAGAACAAAACAGAACAGAACAGAACAGAAGGAACCGTGTAGAAGGTACTTTACTTTAGGTTAGGCAGTTGTCCCTGTCTATCGTAACATCTGCTCGCGAGCGCTAAACTGCAGTAAGACGGGCTCGTGGGTTCATCTCCCGTTAAGATCGTTTCGCCCGCAGGGGGCTCTACGATGCTGCGGGCTTAGGAGTACCAGATCTGTCCGACTTCGGTTATCTGCAGTGCGCCCTGATCTTCGACTGGAATAGCGATTCCATATACCTGGGAGCCGAACTGTGTCACAGAGACAGATGTCTAATTCTCCCACCCTACCGGAATACCAAGATGGTAAAGACGGCGCGCGGAAGCGCTGCGTTGGGTTATATTATAGATACTCTGAGCCTCTTAACCTATTGTCTGAATTCACTTCATCTCAATGTCTAGGACATAGTGGACTCGATAATAGCAATCATCTTGTATTGGTAACACAAGAGTTTCTCCCGTCCTCTGCCCGTTGTTGACCTGACCGGGACGTGCCTGATACCTCAGCGTGAATAATGACTCCCTTCCCATTTGAGACTATCAATGTAGGTGGATGGAGCAGCTGCATCCCGCCTCGTCTCTCTTATTGCCCTCTATATAAAGTATTGTCGAAGCCCAGCTACGTGGATTACATCTTTGTCGTCGATTAGCTATTTGTTCTTATTCTTGTTCTTGTTCTTGTTCTTGTCTATACCGACTCTCTGTTTAAACTGCTTATACTGCCCAACCGACGAGTTCTTTTTCGTCATAATGCCTTCTTCGAAGCCCAAGCCTTCCGAAGTTGCGGCGGAAACGAAGCGACACTACATCCCGGTCATAAGAGCGGAATACGCCCGCCAATGGCCAACCCATTCCTATTTGTTCCAACAGCCGCTGGCGCAGATTCCGCTCCAGAGCTCTATCAGCGGGTTTTCTCCATCCCCTCCGGAATTCTGTACATATGACCTCTGCTGTAAATGAAAAAAAATTCCCTTTCTGCTCTAACATGCTATCAGATGTCTGCTCGGGGGATCCCGCCGACTTTGCCATCGACTGGAAAGAGAAGGTACACATTCGGATACCCTTTATATGCGCAGCGAATGATAAAAGAGCTGGGGGCGATTGGGAGACCGGAGTAGTGAGTCCCTCCCGCTTTACATAACTACAACACTTTACGAGATATTTATATAGGTATTCATTCATCTAGGTGGGGTACGAAGAACGACTATGTAGACGTAGCAATCTCTCAGCAACGCTTAGCACTCCTGGTCCCGGATCTGAGGTCGAGAGTAACTACCCCATCCCGTCTGAAGGCGGCATTTACTCTGAATTTGTTGTGGTGTTCCGTGGGCCGCACGACCAGTACAAGAAATTAGATCAATGGTATGACCTGCCGGTAGTCTCGATGCCGGCGGCACGCTGGCCAAAGCTGAGCCACGGCGGTTCCAAGTATGCGTTCCCGTTGGAGCGAGAAATGGTAAAGAACAAGATCCGTGCTGCGCTCCGCATCTGCGTCTACTACGAGCACCGGACTGTCGTCATCGGTGACTTCGGCCTCGGCAATGGCCACCGTAACCCGCCGCAGGAGCTTGCAGAGCTTTGGCGCGACGTTTTTCTCTACGACCCAGACATTCGTGGCCGCTTTGATTACGTCGCTTTCGTGTTCGAGGATCAGTACCAGAGCACGGCGAAGTTGATCATGGACGACATTGCCAAGAAAAGTAGGAGCGGTAGCAGTCACGGGCATCACAGTCACGGTCACCATTCTAGCAGCTCCAAAAGCAAGTCGAAGGCCTCATCCAGCTCCAACAGTAGCTCCAACAGTGGTTCCGCCGCGGCGCCGAGCGACTTTGAGATATTCTCGCGTGTCTTCGACCCGAACGAGATCCAAGCCGTTTTGAGCCGACCAGATCCGCGATACGGCATTTCTATGCTTACATCTTGAAATCCCCGGGGGAAGAAGTTTTACCAGGCGTGGACGTTGAGTCCTCGTACGTCATTACACAGCGTCGAGTGTTATACGGACCCATGTAGGTGGGATTCAACCCGACGATCCGGTCGTATACCGGGGCTATTAGGTTAACTTAGGGGTTGGTATTTTCTAGCCGTTTATTTCCAGGGTTTGGGAACTGTGTCGGGGGGCACTTGGATGTATTATGTCAAGAGCAGAGAGCTAGAGGTAGTCATGTCAACCTTTCATGTATTTTAACCTGGTCACTTATGTTATGGTTCTAGCTCCTATCACGTAATGATATATTATAATATCATCTCCGGCAATCATTCACCACGAGATATTATTCATTTCATTTGTTGGTCTCCCTCAGCTCTGTTGTTCGGGGTGGATATATTCTCATGTGATAAAGGGTTCGGCCAAGTCCGATTACTCAACGAAGATCTGTGCCCCCTCACATTCGTGAGTATCGAGTGTCTAGATCTCGCCAGCTACAAGGCTCGAGCCATTAATTCTACGCCACTTAAAAATATGGTTATCTTTTACAATATTAGAGCTTAGAGCCCTAATGGAGTCTTAAGCAACTCCTCGGTCACGGAATCAGTAGCATCTCGACATTATCTTTCCTTATAAACTTGATCATATATCACATAAAACCATCATGTCAGCAAACGCCAAACTTGCATGGGATTGATGGGAGTAAGACCGGTGTAGGAGTGGGGGTGCTAGGAAAACAATTTCTTTTTATTTTGGTTTTATTAATCATACTGAGCTCTCGTCATGGAACCGTCAAAGCACCATCATGAGGCTTATACGGCGTTTGGCTAGAATTCTCCGCATTTACCTAAGAGGTCAGCTTGCTGAAACCTCGACCGGCTTCTTGACAAGATAATATCAAAACATGCATACTAGAGTACCTAAGGCAAGTACTTTTAAGCATGTGCGCAATTAAGTACCTAGTTGAAAGATCTGGGATAGGATCAATGATCTAGGCCTTGGGCATTCTGTGCGATGAATACTTAACGGGTCCGGCGATGGAATACGCATGTCCGATACTGTTGCATTTACAGGGAGCGTCGGGCGTCAACCTGAAATGACCTGGCCCTGGTTCGGATGCCTTTTCCCTCCTAATTTGGGTCTAGAACGATGCGCATGCATAACTTTATGGCCTCAGATAGGCGAGCCCGATCCCATTGTATTTTGCTCATGTGGGTTGAGCCTCGCTCATGATGGCTTTAGTATCTCCTATATGTATGTTCTAGCCACTTAGGGTATTAGTAAGTGCCATAGACATATACATCATCTGCAAGGCGACGAGGGTTCGTTCAAGTATCAGGTTTCAAGCGTAGGGTTGTAATAGGCATACGCATTCCCGGACGCTTGCATTTACACACTTGGGAATCACTAGGGGATTTTTGATTGGAGTCTTGGATGTGCAGCCCCCCTATATGAAAGCATATTATATTGCGACTATAATATAGGCTTCTTTGAATGTCTAAGGAAACCCTGCGGTCTCCCGCGTCCTAAGAGAATAGTTTGAGTCGAAGTGCAAAGCACCGAAACATTTAGTTTTCAGCTACAAGGGACTAGTTGGGCTGGGAAGGGACCTCGAACCTTTCATAAGTTCTAGAAGGTGACGGGATGTTATGCGCTCTTGGGTAATTCTGCATGTATAATGTTTCGTTCTACGTAGTACGACTACAATAGTAGGGGGCGATGACTCGTCTGGCTTATTATTACCTCTAAATCGTAATAAGCCACCTAATCTACCTAGGCAGTCAGCGGAATGACGTCTCGAAAACTGTGTATTTATCTACCTACCTAGGTAAGTACATCCTATATGAGGTAATGAAGAAGCTTGGGTTGCCATAGGAGTGCCTGGTAGTGGTCTCATATGGTCTATTGCCAGCTAGGCAGTCTGGTTCCAGAGGTTTTTAACTTGCACGAACTAGGTCCACTATAGAGACGGGCTGAAATCTAGATACCTACCCAGGTACGTAGGTTTGCATGAAATCTCATTGGATATATTATACCTGGTTGAGCAGGCACCTAAGTTATGCTGGTTACGGAGGCGAACCAGGCTGCACAGCAGCAAAAGCACGATAGGTTAGAACTGTTATCACGACTTACAACAGCCACATACTGTGTAATTAAAGATATTCGACATCGTCGGGGATTCCTGGCCTATAGACTGTTCGATTCTATGAGATTGCTGGCGTAAGAATGCACGTATGCTACTGCGATGGTGATGTGTTGAATAGTGAGGCTCGCTGAACTGAACCAGATTATCTGCAGCTAAAAGAAAAAGGTGATATATAACTGGAGTCCTCATAATTACGGTTATGCATATTTCGACACGTACTGATATTGTGGCTGGCTGCATATAGAATGATCACCTTCACGTTGAAGCTATCCTTATCTAGTATTGACTCCTGCTGTCAGTGCCTGAGTTACGTACTTGTAACTCGTGAGGATATATCATCTGAAGAGTCTCATATGGGTAATAGAAGTCGATAATGCCCGTGAACCGAGACCTTGGACGTTCAATTAACGACCGTAAATATCATGGTTAATTCGGACTAAACCAGGTTCACGGCCGTTACTAGACACTCAAACGGGCTGGAATAGTCGGCTATTTTCAGGTGTCTTAGATTTCATTTCCGCTGTGTTGTTTGCTTGGCTGTGGTCACAGGCGAGGTGCAGGGGGTTTTCGGCCGAAGTAAGATTCTTCCCATCCTGACTGGAAAAGACACAGGTGTTTTTCATGAGACGGATTTACGGAAAATAAAGAAGAGCGGTTACTTTAGGTAGAGACTGGCATGTCTTGATCCAGGAAGTTAGGCGATATCAAATTTGCATTGTGATCACAAGGAGTTAACGAAGATCAAGCTCGTCGTATGGTAGAGGCTCGTTACCAGTCCTATGTTCTGAAAAGCATGACCTGATGCCGATGCGGTGGAACCTAATAATGGATATAGTCGTATGAGCTCTGGGTATTAGAGTAGACTCTCTTTCAAGGTTCCCATCTAAACCCTGAGCCCTTCTGCCAAAGCCTATCTGTACACGCAACTCCTGACACAGGGGTATTTACCAATACTGCGGCCTCAGCCCTTGGAACGTTGACGCTAGGGAAGCATGATCATCACCCTCTTTTCGTCTTTGTCCAGCCAACTATATCGAGCAAGGTTAGTGAATGCCCTCCATCCACTTTTAATGTGCCAGCTAATTCCCAGGGACCTTCAGCCAATCGTAGCGTAAATGTGATAAGAAGAAATCAACTCACCTCAAGCTGCACGCCCTTATGTATATGTACTAGCCAATCCACGTAGCTCTGCGCTTCGTTGTTCCGATCTTCAATTAGCATTCTTGCAAACTCATATTCGGCTCCATCAATTCCTTGCCTAGCCAACTGAATTGTTAGCGCCTTGGAACCGCGTACGACCTTGAGGAACTCGATTATGTTCCGAACTTGGGCGTTCAAGTGCGTCTGCAAGACTGGTAGTGAAGAGCTATATGGGTCGAGTTTCTTGAGGCTATCCTTGCCCTCCCCAAATAGATCCACCAGCAAGTTGGGCGAGGTCTGGGAATGAAACCATAGTAAGCATTGTTGCCCGTTATCCACCAAGTATACACCACCTGGCTCGACTCGACTGAAGGATGTGCGAATGGCTGGTGGCATCTTTAAATAGCCTGTTTGTTCGTCAGGGAATCCGTCCTCCGGGTTTAGGTTGTGAATGGGTATCATCCTAGGGTATAGGTAAAGACTGAGCTCCGGAGCACCTATTGATCTGATCATACGCATTTCATGTACCCTCCGGTCGGATGTTTCGTTACCTCCCTTGAAAGCTCGGCATTTAAGAAGCCCAAGCATGTACATTGAGAACTCCTTAAGCTTCTCCGGCATAACAAGTTGTCCAGGAGGATGCGACTGGGACGAGAAATTCTTGCGATAACCTGCTAATATGTCAATTGTCTTCTCCGTCAATCCTAGCCTTATGTCTTTGAGGGTGCTAGAAGTCGAAGCAAGTTTAGAAGCAGCGTCCTTGGCGAGAATCGTGTACACAGCATCTTGGTCCACGAATTTCATGCACTCTCTTGGGTTGTCGCTAACGCTAGCAATCACGTTGGAACACCTTACTCGTCGTTGACCTGACGCAGTAGTATATAATAAGGCGGATTGGAAATGGGCGTCAAGCTTTGAATCAAGCTTTCCGTCATAGCCAAACGTTACGCCTACAGCTTTGTCGGCATCTATGACGCCTATCTCGAGATCGGCTCCAAAGGTATGTTGTATGAAGTTGCCATGGTATGCGGAGATTTGAAGGCCATTAGAACATCGAACTTTCATCAATGCCTGATAACCTGTTTCCCTGGTGACGGTGTGCTTAATCTCGAGGGATAACTTTGCATTATCGCGACCCGCTACAAAGTTCGGGTAGTAGAACGTCTCTCCGCCTGTTGTGGACGAGACATGACCTTGAGAAGCGCAGTTAGCTACGGTGATAATAGAACCATGTCTCGTAATAAAGTATACTTACCAATGGTGGCTATGTCCAAATAACCACCAGATGGAGCAGCCAAGAAAAAATCGACACCCACACCGGCCGCAACCATCTTCTCTGCGGCCTTCTTCCACGCGGGATGTTCGGTAGTGAAAAGCTTCTTATCTACTTCACCGCCAGGGTACTTCCCGTCGTCTCTCATAAAAAGTCGGCCAGGTCCCCATGTAGGTAAAGCCGACAACGAACATACGATTTTACCACCAGTCTTTTCCAGCGCAGCTAGACATGACGTCAACGTCGGCAACAAAGCAGGCTCCGGATTTTTTATATCTGCAAATAAGGTCGGTAGTCGCGCAAGTAACGATGTGATGACAGCTCTGGATTCATACGGATCAACGAAGAGCCCGTCGCTAAGTGGCACAAATGGGTCTTCGATATCAGGCATAATGATCATTTGTGCTTGTTCTAAGGCGGGCTAACTGGCGGTTAGGGATGATCCTTATCAATGAGGTAGCCGGTTACTCACATTACAGTTGTAGAAATGTATGTCCTTGTCGTACGTGACGAATCCGACCTTTGCGCCGGCTGGGATTTGCCGTTTCGGCTCGCCATTCTCATCTGTCCCGTCGCTGTCTTCCGAGGTGTAAAGCGCGGCAAGAATGCCCTCACAGAAAGCCTCTAAGAAGCCCTTATTATAAGATTCCTGAGTGACGTCAATTACAAAAAGCCAATGAAGACCCGTAGGCTCTTTCGTCCAGTACTCCTTAGGTACTAAAAATTCGACCGTTCCCCTAGTCAACTCGGGTCGCTGATCCCGATCTACTCGTACGCCCTGAGGCGTGGTGGCACAGAAGTACTCCGAAGGAGTATCGTTGGGATATGTGCATAGATTGCACACGAATTTGCTGCCACCTGAGCGGAACATCATGAAGGGGTTAATATAGGCCCGGCATCTATGACATCTTGGTGGTCCAACATCGCCAAAATCGAGTACGGGTACTTCCATTTCGCCAGGCTGGAGACGAGCCAGTGGTTGTAAGACGAGGCCCAAGGGCAAACCAGTGCTTTTTAGGCCGTCCTGGTTGGCGGGGATATTATTCATTGTTAATCGAGTAAACTTGGGCGAGGAATTGCCTTGGTCATAAGCAACAAAAGAGACAGTAGCTGGAGGAGGTACATGACGCTCGAAGGTAGGATATACGTTGCTAAGGTAGTATTGTTGTGCCACGTCTCTGGAAGCTGGCACACTGGGAATGTCGTCTGGCGAAACCTGCCCCCCGCCTGATGCGGGCACGAATGCAGGCGCATGGCCTGGATCTATCTGACTACTCCTTGCAGCAAACTCGGCTGGAGTTGCTGGGGTCGCAGGGTGAAAGGGGGCATTGACGGGCGCGGGAAACTGATTCGGCGAAAGGGGTTGGCCAATAAATTGGTTGTTGGGTTGTAAAGAGGGATCCGCATTCAAGAAAGCCGTAGCTGGTGTCCCTGCTGGTGGTATGCCGTTATATGCCTGAGAAGAACCAGCCGGCGCCTCGACAGAATGGAAGACGTGTCGGTCCTTCTTCTTTCTCCTTGCCGTATGTTGTCCATCTCCTAACGACATGCCCGCCATCTGCGAGGCAAGACCCGTATCTTGCGGAGCCGCAAACCCAGGCGCACCAGGGGCGGGCGGTGGGGGACTCCCATAATACTGCTGGCTTTGGGGTGCGGGAGAACCGTAGACAGGGCCTTGCTGGTAGGGGTTTTGAGCAATGGGCGGCTGAAATTGAGGAGGGGCAGGTTGAGTTGTTCGGTTGGGGTCATTGGGATCGAGCTGCTCGCCCTGTCCCAATGCGTGATACATGGAGTAATCAGCCATGACGAAGGAGGAGGATCGCTAAACGTCTGACTGGGTATTTTCTTCGCGACCTCGGCGGACTGAATACTATAGTATACTAGCTGCTAGCTCGTAGGTAGGTAATTCAATGTAGTGTACCTCGTCGCATTCGTATACGGCGTACCTGGAGTTGTAGTGGAGGTTTTAGGAGGTGTGTATGGTTTAATTCGGGGTTCGGCAAATCACGAAGATCGGAAATGTTCCATGGTATCTCGTATATCTTGTATATAGAAGAGAACGTGTAGCTGCAGCTATGCTTGTAGCTGTAGCTATAGCTGTAGCTGTAGCTGTAGCTGTAAATTCGGCGAGGCGATTGAGTATGAAAATAAGAGGGTGAGCTGCCGATTAGAGGCTCATCTTCAGTTTTTTTGACGCTCTTTTTTTTCTTCGTCTTATTTCGTTCTTGTGGCCACAGTTGGAATTGGCATCTGAAATCAACAGCCAAGATAGAATCGTCGCATGGAACAAGCTAGGGGGGGGGGGCTTGTAGATCGATAGAATTATTGAGTTATGGGAATTGACACGATAACATTCCGGTGATTTTCCGATGATTTTCTAACTGAGGTCAGCCTTTGGCTGCTTTGGGCCTTTGGCACGGCAAGCACAGGTCCTAACGCCTGCCCCACAGGCAGTTGCTAGACACCCCACTTACCTTAAAGGGAGATATTTACTATATTTAGTTGTGCCGTACAAAGACGTTTGGCGGTCTTAGCTTCCATTGATAGAAGCCTAGAGGTACCTAGGTAGTACTTTGTAGCTCTGAAAGGGGTAACGGGGTGGAACGCCAACGGTTGCTTAGGTAATGTCAATACCTACGACAAATACTATGTACGCAAATACGCAAATACGCTAAATTTATTTGGTACCTAGGTACCGCGAATTGAAAGCCGGGAACTTCAAACTTCAAAGCAATTCCGATCTTCTTTTGCATCCACAACACCTTTCAATGCGTATTTTCCAGATTGGCGCAAACCTCACATCGCCAATAAATCATCATCCATCCGAGCACTAAGAACGCCGGACACCAATTCCTTAGGTCTTCTAGTACGATGACGTAGTCATGTTTACCTTCAGCTCATTACAGGGAGCGCTATCTGAATCGGCCGCATCGCAATCCATCCTTGAACTAGATGGAGGTATCAAGGTCTTAGTTGACGTTGGTTGGGATGAGTCCTTTGATGTCGCTAAGCTTAAGGAACTAGAAAAGTGTGCTAGCCTACCTCTTGTCTTCTCAATGCTATATATCTGTATTGACCATACGTCTAACATCTGTTGCTAACATCTGTTGCTAACAGACAGGTGCCCACGTTGTCGTTAATCCTTCTAACCCATGCCACAACAAACCACATCGCTGCCTTCGCGCACTGCTGTAAACACTTTCCCCGTTTCACCGCGATCCCGGTATATGCGACATCTCCCGTCATTGCCTTAGGTCGTACCCTACTTCAGGATCTTTACGCCTCTACTCCCGTTGCTGCCACCACTATATCTTCTGCCTCTCTTGAAGAGGTCGCGTACGCAACCCAACAATCTTCCTCCGACATTCTCCTACAGGCCCCCACTCCCGAGGAGATCGCGACATATTTTTCGCTAATACACCCTCTGAAGTACTCTCAGCCGCACCAACCACTCGGCTCCCCATTCTCCCCTCCCTTAAATGGGTTGACCATTACAGCTTACAACTCTGGTCGAACCCTAGGAGGTACCATATGGCATATACAACATGGGCTGGAATCCATCGTGTATGCCGTAGATTGGAATCAAGGACGTGAAAATGTGTTTGCGGGAGCAGCCTGGTTGGGTGGCGCGGGAGGTGGAGGTGCTGAAATTATTGAACAGCTCCGAAAGCCGACCGCTCTGGTATGCAGTAGTAGAGGGGGCGAGAAGACGGCTATCGCTGGAGGTCGGAGCAAGCGAGACGAACAATTGCTGAACAAGGTTAAGGCTTGCACTACCAGGGGAGGTACCGTTCTGGTACCTGTCGACTCCAGCGCTCGGGTTTTGGAGCTGGCCTACTTAATGGATCATGCATGGCGAGCGGACGCGGCAACAGGCGACGGCCAACTCAAATCTGCTAAACTCTATCTGGCGGGACGTAATATTCACAGTACCATGAGATACGCGCGAAGTATGCTCGAATGGATGGATGACGGCATCGTCCGCGAATTTGAGGCTGTGGTCGATGGCACCAGGCGAGTTAATGGTGTAACAGATGGTACCAAGTCTGCCAAGGAAGCTGGTCCATTCGACTTTAGGTTCCTGAAACTTCTGGATAGAAGGGGTCAAATCGAGAAGGTATTTGATGGCGAGACCGACGAGAGTTCCCCGTCTGGCAGGGTCATTCTCGCTAGCGACTCTACGCTCGAATGGGGGTTCTCGAAGGACGTGCTGAAACGGATTGCCCAGGACCCGAAAAACATGGTCATTCTAACAGAATATCCGTCTCTAGCCTCGGAGACACACCCGTCCTTGGCGAGAACTCTATGGACATGGTGGAAAGAAGGTCAAGAGCACGCGAACGAGGTCCCCAATGATGCAAGTTCGCGCGAGCTTGAATTCACAGATGCGAAGAGACAGCCTTTAGAAGGGAACGACCTTGCCATCTATCAGCAATGGCTTGCACAGCAGCGCCAGCTTCAAACTACTCTCCAAAGCGGAGTGGCTAACGTGCTTGAAGCGGCCGGGGATGTAGGCGACGAGGCTTCCGAATCAGAGTCGGAGTCTGAAGATTCCGATAACGAGCAACAGGGGAGGGCTCTAAATGCTGCAACCACGATGGGCCAAGCTAGTAGGAAGAAGGCGGCTCTAACAGACGAAGATCTTGGTATCAACATATTGCTAAAAAAGAAGGGTGTCTATGATTTTGATGTAAGGAACAAGAAAGGACGAGACAGAATGTTTCCGCACCCGGTTCGTCGAAAGCGCGCCGACGACTATGGAGAGCTTATTCGACCGGAAGATTTCTTAAGAGCAGAAGAAAGAGATGACAACGACGCCCAGGATTTGGCGCAGACGGGGAGGGATGAAGAGGAAGAAAAACTTGGGAAGAAGCGGAAGTGGGATAATGCCGCATCTTCGGCCAAAAACCACGGTTCTGGTCCATCGAAGAGACCACATCTGACTCGTAACGTTACCGACGAGTTTGAACCGGCATTATCCGACGGCCCCGTCGAAGATGAACTCGATGGGATTCCCGACGATCCGGATGAGACAAATTTGGGCCCATCAAAACTAGTGCTAACGAAGCAGACCGTCGCTATGAAGCTGGAAGTCGAATTTATTGACCTCAGCGGTATTCATGATAAGCGAAGCCTTCACATGTTGATTCCTTTGATTCAACCTCGAAAACTTATTCTCATAGGCGGAAGCGAGGGAGAAACCATGACGCTTGCTTCGGACTGTAAGAAGCTCTTGGCAGAAGGTTCCGTCAGTATCTACACGCCCAATGTGGGCGTGACTGTTGATGCGAGCGTTGACACGAATGCCTGGGTAGTGAAGCTAGCACCCTCACTTGTGAAGCAGCTTAAGTGGCAGAACGTTCGTGGGTTAAGCATTGCAACGGTCACAGGACGATTGCTTGTAATGCAGAAGGAGCTGGCGGCACGCCGCGACGAGGAAGCTGCAAATAAACGCTTGAAGACGGAGGACTCGACGGAATCCCCGACGGAGGCGGTGGAAGCGGCGGTAGCGGCCGAAAAGGTGGAAGAATCTGTCGAACCCACTCTTGACGTTCTTCCCTCCAATATGGCCTCAGCAGCTCGGTCTGTCGCTCAACCTCTACACGTGGGAGACCTGCGGCTGGCGGATCTGAGAAAGGCCATGCAGCAGTCGGGCCACACGGCGGAGTTCAGGGGTGAAGGTACGCTATTGGTGGACGGGTCGGTGGTCGTGAGGAAGACTACGGCGGGGCGGATTGATGTAGAGAGTATTGGCCTCCCGACGGATGGTGGCCCAGCTACCCAACTTGGTGGCACTTTTTACGCCGTGAAGAAGACTATTTACGAGAGTTTGGCCGTGGTCGCCGGAGCTTAATTGAATGAATCGCCGGGTTTTAATGGATGGTCGCGTGTATGATTAGGTCCCTTGTAGGACTAAATGAGTGCTTGCGCTTAACATTAAGTCGCGGTATTTACCTAACCTATCATAAGATAATATGAGTTGCTCATGATGCTACGTCTTAATTGCCACAAGGGAGTACATTCGCAGTTTATTTGTTATGCACTGGGCTACTCTATGGCAGGTCAAATAGTCTTGCCATAACAAAGTTTGAGTATTATTACACAGGTAGATAAGGCGATGCCTGGTATAAGTCACATATTGCAATCTCTCGCACTGTCAGTGATGCTGGAGGAGATGCGAAGCTATAATAACTGGCTGCTAATAGTTTACAGTATCTCTCGCCACCGTATCCCAGCAGTGCGTACATACCTAAGCACTTGACTGATATTTAATGAGATGTGTTGATGTAAATTACATGTAGCCATAGGTAAGTAGCAATATCCCGTTTGGTAGAATTTTTCGCAGTTGCTATCTTAATTTTCACCCCGTTCGCTGTGAACTCGTTCCAAATTTTCACAGTAGCACAATGAGGTCGGATATCTACCCTTTACATCTTCACCTCCACCATTTATTTTATCTTTCAGCTTCGTATGATAATTTTGCGACCACGTAGATTTCTTACCTTACTGGCCTTCACACGCTTACATTTCGCAATAAAAGTCCCTGTTCCGTTTATTGCTCGCTCGATCTTTATTCTCCCCAGATAAAATACTCTGTCTCTAGGCAAGTCACCCTTTGGCCCTCGCATCTCTTGACAGATACTTCCCTTATTACATACTTCACTTCGTGCAATTAATAAAGGTCCTTATTCTTGTTAGACCCGAGCTTTCCATTATACCTTATTGCCAATATTCGTCTAACTGCAAATCCTTATAGATGCCACGCCGAAACCCCCCTCGAGAACAGGATATCACTCAGGACATAATAAAAAAGACGCCTGCAGAGTTCCCAAAGTACCAAGATCTTATACCAGAGCTAAAACTCGAGATCTGGCGGCAGGTGCTGCTTCCCCCAGGTGTCCATTTCCTCACTCTGAAATCTCGCAGAGGGACAAAAAATGGCGATATAGTTAATGTGCTGCTCGTTGACACCTGGGGCCCCCCTTCATCTGATCGATCGACATGGAGAATTCGTAACAAAGTCTCTAATATCGACAAATACTCGTGGGACGTTATGAAGAAACTCTCGGAAGGGGCTTCAATTTTGCGACCATGGAGGCTTTCGCGGAACTTGGGCGCCTTCATTGACTGTGCCCATGATCTTGTCTGTATCCGTTTTCTTGAACGCATCCTCAGCCCAGGCATTCATCCGTTCTGGAACTTGGAGGTATTGGCGGGAATCAGATACGTCGGGATAGAATATAAGAACCAAGCCGTTCTCGGTTCAATCAATATGGGGTTTCAGTGCTTATGTCTTCGCAGCATTCACAAGGCCAGCACGATTTGTCCCAAGACCTTGGAAGACTTTGTTCCCTACTTTCAGGACATGGAGACTTTATACTTTATGGTTCAATTGACCGTCAAGAATATCAAGTCTCTTCCGCCTGTTTCAAAAGGAAAGAAGCGCGACCATCAAGGAATCATCAAGGAGCAAGGTGGCCAGCCAGCTGAGACCATGCCAGTATCGCCTCGAACACCACCACGGAATTCTCAAATCGTCTCCGAGACCTTTGATAAATTTCGAGGTAAGAGCTTCTTCAAACAACTTACAAGAATAGAATAACCTCTCGGTCTTTTGTTACATGTGGGGACATACTAACAAACGTGTCCGATTTCTAGATATTGCGCGACGAGACAAGCTTGACAGTTTTGAGGATAAGCAATTCACGTACTACGAGGTGCAAGAAAAGGACACGTCGTGCCTACTAATTCACGAGGAACTGTGGAATGTCTTCAGCGCACTGAAAGACCTCTGGGCAGTCGCGAAGAGCAAAGTACCGCCCCCGTACCGAGTCCGGGAACCGAAACTGAAGGTCTTGGTCTACGCCGAACCAAGAAGAATTTGGCGCAATCACAGGAGCCTGTAGGTAGAAGCAGCTTGAGCAACTGCTAGATATTCACCTACTAAGAATTTATAGCCAATTAGCGACGGACACAGCAGACTTAAACTTTTAGGCACATGACACCGACGTTGATGATTTCTGGGTTTCTGGTTTGGGTTGGCACCAACTCTTTCATGTTGAATGCGCATATACCCTTCTGTGCATTTTGCGCAATTCCTATATTTGCTTTTCATTCTCTATCTCTGAATTCCCCTTCTTCAAAATGAAAAGGGACGAAAAGAATTGTACCTGTTTTCACACAAAACCCTCTCGATGATTTTTAATGGTGGATAAGGGGCATATAGATCAACCTCATCAGCATCCAATTAATGGCAACTCCAAATAGATAGCCTGAAATAGAGTCATAACATATGAATCTTCCTTAATGCTTATAACACACAACGTGCTATCATCGAATGTGCCGAGATCGGTGGTGTGTTAAGGAGAATCAATGTGGCTTAGCCAGATCTTTGGAAGATCAATCCAATCCCCATAAGAAAAATAAAAATGCCTCGGTCGTCCGAGCTTATATGCATAAGGCAAGGTACCTAACCTATCTCCTAACCCAACCAGGGGTATGGATCACATATAATAGTGATAAACGAGTCTTTGAATAACTTCGACGTGCCTTTCCACACTAACTTTTTTCCCCATTTTAATCCGATGAGTTCTTCCTCATGGCAGCTAAACGCGAGCGTATTCAAGATGATTTACTATCCGCCGTACAACTTGTAAGATCACCGTAAATCATCCCCTAATTTAATTCTGCGTCACATAACTAACCGAACGACTTCCGTACAGGCGTTCCGGCATTCCCGGAATAACATCATACAATCATGGCTTTACGTGCCTTTTGGAATAATACTCATGCTGCTGTCCTGCTTCGCGATCAACAGGCTATTTAACCTTGGGTCCGTGCCTTTCCCGTCGTCCGTAGCTTGCCTTATCATCCTTTTTGCGGCGCTACTGTTGTCCGAGCAACTTCTCGGCGAGCATCGGACGAAGCGGATTGTTTCTATTATCGATATTCCGGTAAGCCACCTTGCTGTCCTATTCATGCATTATGCCGATACTGACAGGTATCTTCATTAGGGCGGTTGGTCGCTGCGATGGATAAATGTCCTATTCACACCTTCTTTCGTCTTATTACCCCTGAGCCCGTCGATAGGGGGGATCGAAGTCCTTAAGATAATCGCAATCTTTGGTAAGTGGCTAGAGTGAGAACCATGGAGCTGCAAAGATCTAACTCAGCAATGCCTCTTAAGTGATCGGGTTTCTCGTAATGATGGCCCTCGCTGCTTATATGACCCGGGCTTTACAGCTTATTCTCGGATCGTCAAAACGGGCAATGACCGAGCGAGCGGAGGAGCTCGGCCCTGATAGCGAAGATATCCTCATGAATACAGCCCCAGAGCCCACGGGTCAATCGACGCCCCAGTCTGTCGAGGTAGACTTACAGCGTCCCCTGCCGTCTCGGGAGGCCCATCAAGGAGAGGAGTTTCAGTCCAGCCGCACCCTCGTAGATAGCGACACGGACCGCCCCAGCCTGCCGCCACAAGCGCCAATACCGCCATCTAGATCGGATCGCTGGGCAGCGATCATAACCACCAGACTGGACCTTCTGACTTGGAGCGCGATTTTCCTGTTTGTGGGACTCCCGGTGTACTACGCCGCCGGGTACGCAATGCCGATGCATATAAGCTTCAACATCCTAACGTACTTCCTGGCGGTGTTCCTCCCAGAAAGTTGGAGACGATATCTCCATCCCGTCCTCGTGTCGTCTCTGTTCACCGTGCTAGGAATCTGGGTCCTTGGGCTTATCAAGGGCGATAGCCTCCAGGTTACGCTTGCTGCGTATAAGACAGGAGTCGGATACACGGAGATCTGGAGCGGCGTCCGTGGTCTTCCGGGAGCTGGTAACTTGCTCGCCAGCGTGCTGGATGCCAGTATTGTTTCTTTCGCACTGCCCGTATATCGGTACCGACGCGAGCTGAAGCAGCACTTCGCCTCGATTATTATTCCTAACGTCGCTATCTCGGTTGGCTCTCTGTTCGCATACCCGTATATCTGCTACGCCGTTGGTATCAGCGCTCAACGCAGTCTTGCTTTCGTGGCACGTAGCCTCACGCTGGCTCTTGCGGTGCCTGCCGCAGCTAACTTGGGCGGTGACTTGAATACCGTGGCGGCATTAGCTATTATGAGTGGGATCGTCGGAGTGCTGATCGGCGAGCGCATGTTGACATTCCTCAAGATTCCACAAGGTAAGCATGCATGCGTCATTTTATCAACACATCTTCCGTATCCGCAACCCAGATAATACTATTCTTGAGTTGTGACTTACCGTCTAACTTACCTGGTATGCAGATGACTACGTTACTCGCGGCGTCACACTCGGTGCCAACTCGTCTGCCATGGCGGCAGCATTACTCTTGCGTACCGATCCGCGAGCTGCTGCGCTGTCTATCCTTGCTATGAGCGTGTTCGGCACCATTACCGTGCTGTTCACGTCTATACCACCGATAACGGTAGCAATCCAGTCACTGGTACAGTTGTAATTCCGGAACCGCATCTCTAATTGAGCTGAGATGATATCGGCTTAGCATAGGTACATACCCAGCTTTGGACTGATGGTTAGGATTTGTTGGCATTATTGATAGAAGGTTTATTCGGCTATTTTAGGTATTTTGGCAGGTGTTGCTTTAGGTCGATACAACGAGCTTTGCTCGGCAGGTTTATGGTGGTCAGTTAATTATGCCCCTAGCGACAGCGTTGGCAAAATTTGTTTATTATCATCGATTCACTAACTTAAACCATCGCATATTCGACCTTACGATCTTAGAAGGGTTGGTTGTATCTACGGTACCTAAGCTTTCTGGGATATTATTAACTACTCGATAATAAGTTAGGCATCTAACGATATATCTTCGGGCTCTAGTCTTCATGTGAGTGTCTAACCTGTCAAAACACCCCCCTCTAAACAACATGGAGGCTGCTCTTAATGCCGCTATATCCGGCTATGGCGCCCTCAAGTATTACATAGTAGAATATCATGATCGGATTCAACAGGGATTACATAGGTAGGTAGTCATCTAAGAGGTATCACATCTCCTATAAACTTTAAGGACGAAATATCTATTTGGCTTGTCGGAACCCGGCTCCGTAATGTATCGTGTTCGGGCATCAGGTCTTGCATGAATAAGGCACCTGCTATTATGCACCTACCTGCCTAAGGTTAGTTAGTAGATAGGGGCTAAATAAGTGAAACCGACTTGTTATCTACTCCGCAGCCGTGGGATCTCCACTGTCATTTGATCAACTCTAGCTGCCCCTCTCAAGTTCAAGATATGACGTCACTTGGTAAATTAGTGAGAAATAGCCCGACTTAACCGAGGAATTGAGTTTTCACTTACGTGCGTCGTGCGAATTATAGTTCAGATTACGGAATATAGGTACGTGGTATTCGTGTTAGACTGAAATGGGTTATAAATAGAGCGCCGTTACGTATTATTTACCTTCACGAGCATGCTAGCCATGGATACATGGTGTCAGTGTATAGCGTACAAAACGCTAGCTTATAGGCGGCGTTTACGCTCGTAGATTGACAACGCATAAGATAGTGTACCTGTTTATCAACTCTAACAACCCTCGTCATGATTGTTAGCTAATAGCATCATCGACTTATTGACTAACATTCCGTCATGTCGCAAATAAACCTCGGGCCATGATGCTATGAGAACTAAAGATGTAGATCTATCAGCTCCTTTTCCATATTTCCACATACACTGGGAGCTCACTTCCAAGGGCCGGCCTCGGACTAATAAGTGCCGGATGTCTCTCGGCCTCGACTCCATCCCGAAAGGGCAACCGGATCGCTGATCACTGCGGCACTAGCTCGCTGTCGTCGAAGCTACTTCACCAACTCACTAGCCACTTTATCATAAGAATTTGAAGGCCCTAAGTGGTGTTGCCCGATGGGGTACATCCTCCCCCCAAACGCCGCGAGCTTGTTGATGTACTGAGGGACCGATCCTATCCTGCTTCGTAGGACCGCGTTCCGATTCTACCTTTCCATTTACCAATGCGATCGTCGTGCCAACCTCTGAGTACGGCTGTTAAAACTTAGGAATCAGAGTCAGAGATGATATATCGTTTAACGAACACCTATCAAAGATAATACTTGACGTAAAGCTGCTGTAGGTCCCTAAAAAGGTTAACTCCCCGCTGCTAGTATACTTAGGAGATCTGTGGCGAATGGGAATGACTACCGGATGAGGAAATTTTCCTACCTGATAGAGCATTATCATTGGCTATTGTAACACCTGTTTCGGCCAGGAAGTCTCTCGGACTTGTGGCTCAGGAGTGGCAACTTACGTGCCTAAAACAAGCCATGATCTATCAATACCTTGCGCAAACGCCTCATCTACCCCCTTTCAGTACCATATTGCGTGGTAATGATGTGGCTAGTGACAGAAGAAGCATCTGCTATCGTCGCACCGGAATTGCTTGAAGAGGGAATCACCCCAGGGCGTGGAACGATAATATGTGGCTCATCGTGTATGCTCGTGGCGATAGTAAACTTTTTAGCCTCAACGTCTTTTTATAGTCTCCCTGAACAGCGTTCATAATTGGCTCCTTGATTGTTGACGGTTGCTTAACAGCGTCTGCTGAGGTTCCTGCAGGTAGCTACGCGAGCTACGAGTGGCGACCCTAAGGCATCGCGTAGAATTACGCCGGATAGATAATATACTAGGACCGGGGAGTGTCTTCGCTTCGACACTTGGGCTTCCTTGACCAGCTGAACTGAGCCATCTCTTCAAGCTCTTATTGGACACGGGTCTAGATGAGACATGCATATGTCGTAGACTGAGACTCCACGTGGCATATGGAGGCCTCCCTATGCTGTCTAGATCGGGCTGTTCATGGGGAGCTTTGTGAAGCTATCTTATGTCCCCCGCTGCCCCGGCAAGTCGCATGGGAGTGCAACCACTACTTGACAACTTCAACATATGACCGAGGTATAGCTTAGGTTGAAAGCTAGCGCGATCTACACTAAATGCACCGCCACTGTTGCCTGATATAAAAATGGTAAAAAACTGGAGATTTGCTTTGCTTGCGCAGTTTCCGCCACCGGTCGGTTCCGGCATATTTTGACCCGGCATTCGCGGGGAGTCCGGGGCTATTTGTCGGAGGTCAAGCCTCCCGTAAGTCTAGAAGAACTGTGGCGAGTGTGAATCCCTGACTTGTCATTGTTGCTTGTTGCTGTAAGTACCAGTACTTGGGCCACTAAACAGCGCCAATTTTTTCCCAATCGACGTGGGTTCAGCTCGCAGCGCGTCACAGTTGCATATGCAGGACCCAGTGAACCCCAAATCGTGAGCTGTAACGGTACTGTTCTTCTCTTCCTATCCGCTACAACGAATCTTTTCTAGCTGCAGCTTCAGGGGTTTGCATCGGTCCCGGATGTACCCTCTTGCTGTAAACGCCGGCTGATACTTGCTGATAATTAAACCCGCCGTAATGCAATGCAATGTAATACATAGTACCTACAATACAACACGCTGAAATTACTGAGGATGGCGCTAAAAGAGACACCCCGATTACCAAGTACATAAGGCCTGCATGTAAGCTAGGTACTGCTTGAAGAGCGGCTGATATTAAAAGGTGATTGGCGCCTAGGGCTTAGTGAAGTAATTACCTATAAATCTCATTTTGACCCAGCTATCTCGTTTGTATGGTCATTCGCCCCGACGATAGAGCGCGATGCTGGGTTTATCGTTTCGACTCTTGAGAACAGCACAGTGAAAACGCGGTGCCCGAGATTTAACGCCGTTGGCGCCGTTCGGGTTTCTAATAGCTTACCAACCATCCGAGAAGGTTAAACACGCTGGTCGCATCTGTAGTTAGAATATTAGTGTAAAACGGATGGCAGTATGAGTACCTAAGTTGACATAGGAAACTAATAACTAGAGAAACTAATAGAGGTGCTGGCAATGGTAAGTCTCACCTCTAAAAAGATTTAGTCTTTCAGAATTTACAGAGTTAGGTAAAGAAATAGGTATTGTGCTATACAATACCTAACCTATAAAAGCCGTGTACGGAGCTTGCATAGGTTAGGTAGATATAGAGCCTGTGTATAGAGCTAGCTGTGAGCTGAAGGGTCTTGTCCCTGCCTCATGTCTCAATGTTTCCACAAGCTGTGAACCCGAGTAATCAAGTCTGATCAAGCCGAGATACCCTTTTTTGGTTTTTGCAACCTAATGTCTCACAAACGCGGGGGACAAAGGTCTGCACCGTAACCAAGTACCACATACCCGATGGTTAAGGTAGTGCTTGTTCCAATAACTTCGAAGCCATGTATTGTACCACAGAACGCCTAGAGCAACCCCGTCAGCTTGGGCGCTTGAGTACGATGTAGTAACAGCAGTAAGTAACATAAGACAGCCGCATATCGAGTCGTACAGTCGAGCAGATCAGCCTGCAGAACGCGCAAACCACTCGCCACAGAAAGGCGAGCCTTGCACTGCCCCAACTCAACTCTAAGCGTCGATCATTATTTGTGGCTTTCGAGGCGGTCGAATTTATTCCAACGTCAGTTCATTATCGGCAGCAGGCTGTCAGGGATGAGCACCAAACCCGCGTCCGAGTTGGAGAAATGGCGTGTATCAGCGATAATGAGGCGGTAAGGGAACAAGCGGATATGAATTAACTGATAGGTACCTGGAAGTTTTGAGTATAGCAGTATGGCACACTCATTGGAAGGCTGACGAGTTCTGTTGATAGTTGGTCGGTTGCTCTCATGTCTGACGAGAAATGACGCTTGTCGCGTCGTCCAGCATTATCGTCACCATCATCACCATCATCGCCATTATCGCCGTCATATGGAACTATCATCACAAGTGCCTATCATCCATTCCCCTTCGTTCCCCTCTTCCGAAATTAGCAAACTAACCCCACATTAAGTATATTTATTTTAAGAAAGAGAGAGGGCGAATAGCGTCTCCAAACGAAGAATGCATTAAAAATTGAAATTGCGCAAGAAGCAGCAGTAAGCTGCTAAATTACCACGACGGAGCCGAGATGCGTTTTGAGTTTTAAAATGGCTCGATCCTTACGGTTAATGAGGAGCGCGGTGTTAATGTTGTTTTATTTCCCTATCCCACGCTATTCTTTCTCCGTATTATTAATTTCATGTTATTTTATTTTAGTTTTTATTTATTTATTTATTTATGTATTTATTTATTTTTTGTTTTTGGGGGAATTTGGGGGAGTTGGGGGAAAGACCTCGTGGATGCTTCGATTCGGGGAAATAACCCCGGTCTGCGGTTTTAATAGGAGGGGTTTGGGCGGTAGTGATTGCAGAGATTGCAGATTAGAGAGATGAAAGGGTAGAACCCGGCGTCTTGGAGCCGGACTTCCGCGCAACTTATGGACGGACTAAAAGCTCCAGGGTCCTCAAAAACTTGTAAGCCGTACCTAAACCCTTAGGTCTTACCGGTCTTAGGTACCTGCTTACCTGTGGTAACACATAGCATAGTACCTAAGGTTAGGTAAGTAGGTAATGCCCTGCTGCCCTGGGAATCACTAGAACCGCAATACTCGGGGATGGTATTGTACCTAAGGTCTTTAGGATTGGATTGGGTACAGGTAGCTATTATTACATGTTGTACCTCATGGCATGATTGGTACGCAAGGCATAAAACCTCGTCCACCCTTACATTTGCCTCACTCGGGTTATCAAACATTAAAATAATTACATTTAAACAGCCTAAATTTGAATAGCTATGCCAAAGTTATATTTATGCTTCTTAGTGTTTATGATTCACTCTGTTCTTTTCTGCTGCGCAGCGTTAGCAGGAGTAAGATGTTATGTACCTCATGGTTATAGGTACCTCTTTAACCTATCACTTACACGGATAAGGTCTACCCAAATAAATGGTTGGGTAGCCCGACATGGATACATGTATGGCATGGCATGTATGGGTTACAAGACGGCAAAATGATCTAGGCCTCAGCCCTTTCAAATGCAATGTGACCATAGGTAAGGGGTAACCTTGAAGGTTCCGTCAATTGAAGTTTCCATTATGCTTCTGTCCAGCGCGCAAAATTGGTTTGATGAAAAGGCTGTTTGAAGGGGCATCGCGGCAAAGCGAAAGAATTCTCCATGAGGAAATGATATCGCAGAATTAGACATAATACAGATCGAGATTGCCGCCGCAGGTAGATTGGCGACTATTGGTAGATTAAAGCGTCGTCATCTAGCTAAATTTGGTTAAGTAGACGACATCGAACAAGGCTTCATTGTATCCAGACTGGCCTTACAACCAGCGCAGGAGAAACGACTCAAAAAAAAAAAAAAAAAAAGAAAAAAAAAAAAACGACGGATGCAATAGAACAGGCATTGATAGAGTGTAATGGCGTATTTGGTCGTGTTCGTATACATACAAAAGACATAACTATATAATATACCTTAACTGGCGAATAAACAATTCGCAGGTAAACCGTACACCAGGTCCCATAACGTCATCTTCAGATTAAACACCCTCACACATTATCCCATAAACATCATAGGACCTGTTGCCGTAGAAAAGATAGATGTCAATGTGAAAAATCAATTGACAGTAAAACTGCAAGATTCTTGGGACAAAGTTACAGAGAGGTCTGCTCCGCGTATAATGTGTAATTCTCCGCCATCCTGGTTCACCCGCCAACCCTCTTTTCAGCATCTCCAAATAAAATACCATGGGCTCCAAAGAGCTACATACATATATATATATATATACCTATAAAATGATCCAACTGGGTATATTCCATGACCAGGAAAAACATGCTCAGGATAGCGTTCTGACTGCGCCTGAATTGAAGTAGATAATACAGGTCGTATCTTCTCTAAAGTATATGGCATCATCAGTCTAAAAGACCCGAACGTCGGTCCGTCACAACAGAGGGATCGAAGAGAAACAAAGCTGCCCCTAAACGGCATGGTATCTTTTAAGGTGCCGTTCGAACGCCATATATATATATATATAATAAATCAAAATTCCGCCGGTTATTCGTTGGGTATAAGTATTCATGTTCGTTAGCAAATAAGACGGCGTAGACCGGTTCCACGACGGTCTGTCTTTCTCGCCCTAATGTATAATCATCGAAAGTAATAATAAAACTCCACGTAGTAAGTCCCGCAGACACCCCTAGACATTAAAATGTAAGTCGCAGTTCGTAACCGGTCGTCGTACGAAACGCGCTGTGGGTTGAGTCTCTGTCACCCTCGAGGGCATCGACGGCCATCATCTCCCATTCCCGCTTAGGTTGAGGCACGCTTCGATCGACTTCTACAACTTCGAGCGTCATATCCTGACCTTCGGACACAGTCTGGATCATATCGTCATCTACTTCTACTTCCAGCCCGTTTTCTAGGACGCGGACCACCCGCACAACGGCCGAAGGGTCGATAGCCCACTTAGTCGAAATTCGCGACACGAATTCCGATATTGTTCGTTGGGCCAAATAGATTGCTCGGTGGAGTTCGCGCCTCTCGGGCTCTGGCCGATGTCGTCGGACGACGTAAAAACATGCGACAGGCTTCACAGGCTTTTCGGCTGGTGGCTTATATGAAGGATCTACTCCAAGCGCTTCTATCCAACCACTCAAGTTCCCATCATCGTCAGTCTTGGGGACTTTTACTGGCATTTCGGAGGCTCTTCGAGAAGCTGAAGCCTCCCCGCTACTTTGGAAGTCGTTCCATTGAGTGACATTAGCAGATTGCGAGTGTAAGGACATGGAACTAGGCGAAGGAGAGACGAGGGAAGACCCGGCTATCGAACTTCGCGCGCTTCTGATTTGCCATGCAACAGCATCCTTCGGGTCAACTTTGGTGAGGTCCGTCGGCTCCCCAGGAAGGGTTACCGGGTGTAGGTCTGGGTCATCTAAATCGTCGCCACGTAAGTACAAGATACTCACAGGCCGCGTGCTGGTAAACATGTCCTGCAGAGTCTGAAGCTTGAAGTGCAGATCATCTTCAAGCGAAGGTCGTGGATTCCCACCGCCTCCGCCCGCGGAGCTGGTTGACGACATTGACCATGTTCTCTTGTGTTTTGGTGCTTTCCCTGGACGTTGATGGTCTTGACCCTTGACGTGCGAACCACCACCTCGTTTGCGTTTCCCGAAATCTTTCGCTCCGCTTTCTGCTTGAGCGATCTGCTGCTTGAGTTTATCAATGGTCTTTTTGACATGCGCAACATCGTTTGAGAGCTTTCGTTCTGCACCGTGGTCCCTAAATAGTTTTACTTTGCAATAGCAAATTTCAAACGTCGGATCCGATAAGGGAGACGAGTCGGTCGCCGACAAAAGGCTCGTTTTGGCACATAACCTTACTGGAATGCCCTTGACGCCCTTAGAATGGCTGAAATCGGTCGAGAGGAAATTGAAGCGGACTGCAATGTTACACTCCGCGGCACCATTGACACCCGGTGTCCAAACAACCGAAAATCCGTCGAAGGAAGCTGTCTCAAGTTCGATACGGGTTCTCTTATCATCGCCTTCAGCCGGTTGCCCAGCTTCGACATACTCGACCGCCTGTAGCTTCCCGCCTCGCTGGTGCGCCTCGTTGGTCCCGCGACCTTCTTTCCATAAGCTCCAGCAGACACCAGGTCTTTGTCGTTGTTGGTCGTCTTCGAAGGAGATGCGCACAAACGTCCGATACTTCGTTCCAGGCACTATCGGCATGGTTGCCGCGGTATCAACTACTGCTAACGAGTAAGCTTGCCCCTTGTTAAGGTACGTCACCGGGATCTCGTCCGCGTGCTTGATCATAGCCGTTGGCGCGTTCAGGGTCGAGTGGAAACGAAACTTGTCAGCAGAAGGCTGCAGCAGATGAGTCATGGGGGCACCAAATTGCCTATGCTGAAAACCAATCATATTAGGCGGCGACTGAGAATGGAATGTCGCCTCCATAGAGCTTATGTGCTCCTCGTGGCTATCGGAATCAAGGGGTGATCCATCATGGTCCATCGTCTCATAGCCAGTATCCTGATGTACAAATGACGAGGGTGCGAAAGATGGCTGAGGAGGAGTCGGTTGAATAAACGGGTTGAAAGGCGGTGGAAACTGATGCGGCGGTACGCCGTGATGAAACTGAGTAAGATCCAGTAGTGCTGGTCCGGCCTGGATGGCGCCTTCAGTAGTAGGAAGCGATAGGGGGGTTCCAAGTCCCATTCCGAGACCCATTGACGGGGTATGAAGGTCGCCTGCTTGTGGATGGTATAGCGTATTGGTACCTCCGGGCGTGGGTGTGTAGTAGCCCGGCGGTTGGTTTGCGAATGTGCTGAAGGAAAAGGAATTGGGATCTAGCAACGAAGGGGTAAACCTCCACTCCGCACCCGAAGCCCGCGGTGTAGGATCCTGGTCTCGGAACACATCTTGGCTTGCACTTTGATGCCTAAATACAATATAGGGGTTAGCTTTACCATTTGATCTGCTCTGCTAGCATATGCTGCTCCTGGGAGCAGAATCATGCGTGTTAATGCTAGCAGTTATAATCGAGCTGGGGGGGGGCGGCGGAATACCCCGCGCCTGGGTTTGTCGAAGAGCTCTAAGATGCACTTGCACCGCCTCACAATTAGACTGCAAGACGCCATCGCAAATGACAAAAAGACAAATCCCAGGTGCCAGGGACGAGTCCGAAGGAAATCGCAACATACTGTTCCTGGCCGGGCGGAACAAGAACTGCATTATCAGCAGTCACAGTGTTCTGCGCTGGCGCTCCCGCCGCCGAAGACGAGGCTACAGACGCGATCTCGGGAAACTGTTGTCGGAAATTGGCAAGCAATTCATCGCCAGGCTTTTGTGAACTTGTCCTGGATCATGCGCAATCATGGTTAGCAAAGCGGAGGGAATGTTAGGGACTGCCGCATATAGATATGGCATGAGACATAAGGCATCAACGAGAGCATGTTGTTCCCGCACCACCGGATGGATGCAAGGGTGAAGAACGGTTGGAACATGGTATCAAGCATAACTTACCTCTGGCGAAACATCTGGAAAAGACTCAAACAGGCGCTGTCACAAGACAGCAATGCTGACGGGTTTGCAAAATAAGCCTAAAGTGTAATTCTTTTATGAAATTCCGATTTAACTCTCAAGCAGGGGCATGCGAACTTGAGAGACAGCCGTTAAGTTAACCCTGCTATAGAGACAGCGTAAAGCGACGAGATAAACTGCGTATGAGTAAGTTTGAGTAGCAACGGCGTGTATGTATATAGGTGAGTGTTTTGTCGTAAGTTCTATTTTATTATTAATTATTTTTTTTTTTTCTTTGGTCGGTTGTCGATATTAAGCGATAGAAATATCGTGGAGATCTGCGGCGCGGCGCGGCGCAAAGTCTAGAACGATCGTGAGGGGAGGGATAGATTTGGGGGGCTTGTGTTGACGGTATTGAATCTAACAAGCGGTAAAAAGAGCGAGAATAGAGAGGTAGCGAGCGGAAAAGGATTAATATGAATAGATGCTGATTTGATAGGCTCCCAGGAGGGTGACCTGGTGGTAATATAGTACAGCTCACTAAAAGATTGCGCAGTGGGTACTTGGATTTTAACGTGTTCCAGGTGGAATTGGTGGTACTTGTAAGAAATTCGCAATCTTCATCTAGGTCCCAACTTGTCGACCTTTCTCTAGACTACTGGACTGGGCCGGGCCGGCCTGGCTAACCCTCTTGTACGTAGGTAACGGCTAGGGTCCTGTCAGGGTCCAGCGGCGTTCGGTGCGGTGGCGGTGATAGACAAGTAAGTTGGTGGTATAGATTAGTACGAGCATAGAACAAGTATAGACGTAGTGGTAGTAATAGTGTTGTGCTCGTGTGCTCATGTATTTGTATTTGTATATGTATGGGATGTATGGGTATGGTTATGGGCATGGGACGGTGAGGTGCGGATCGAAGACATTAGAGGGCCGGGACTTCAGAAACATAATAATAAGTTCGGACGAAAAGAGAAGGAGTACGAGAATACAAGAGTACAGGGAGTACCTAACCACAGAGCGGGTGGGAGCTAAGGTACCGTACCTAAGGTAAGGTAGGGCAAGGTATGTTAGGTAGGTAAGGTAAGGTAGGCTCTCGAAAAAGAGACAGCGATTAGGTATGAGAAGGGGGGGGGAGGGGGGTGTAGATTTCGTTAGATGAAGAGAAAAGGGGGGGGCGTATTCCGAGTATTTCCACCATTGCACCGAGATGGTAGATGCTGCGCAGGTCTATACATGGGGTATTCCTGTATCTCTTCTCGTAGTCTCAAAATTGGACAAAGACACTAGGTTAGATTATGCGCTACCCGTTTCGCCCGAGAATTTTTTTTTTTTCTTCTTCTTTTTGGCATGTCAACCGACGGTGTTATTCGCACACAAACGGGCATAAGCCGTTAATACGATACAGAGAAGCAAGCAAGGCGAGGCGAGGTAGCTCAAATCCCACCTAGGTAGAACCTCTCATTCATACATAATAAAAAGAATGGGGAGGTGAGAACAGAGGTGGGAAGAGGTCAGTGGGAGGTAGGAGTTAGCAGGTTAGGAGTTGGCGCGATTGTGGGAATAGAAAATGAGTGGAAGCTTCATACAATACAAGGTACAAGTGTTCCCACTTCAGCTAGCTTAAACATTGGGTACACTTTCTCTAAAAGTGAAGGATGGTAGTCCGGGGCAAATGTAACAGATACTGATAGATCTAGGAACCTTCAATTCGAGTCCCATGTACCTTACGTACAAGTCGAGGTACGTACCGGTACATAAAGCTCTTACTAACCTGCCCCCCCCCCCCCCGGTACCTGTTGCCCCCCCTCTTAGAGGCTTGTCCGTGCTGAGAAACTTCTTTTAGGTACCTAGGTACCCAGACGGAGTCCACAGGCCTAGGCCGGAAGTTCAGGATACACAATGGACATGCATGTCCAGCCAAAGAGACTTCCGGCGTCTCCATGCTTTGCAGTTATTGCTCCGTTTTTTTTCCTGTGGGTAATGTTTTAACAAGAGGAAAGGAAAGAGAAGTGTTTTTTTTTTTTTTTTTTGCCTTTTTCTATATTTCTATTTTACAAAATACATGGATTGCTATGGTATAAGAGGTAATATATAATATAAATTTATTCTTGGTTGGTTTTTAGATAGACGCGTTAAGTGTCTTTCAGGTTATTGTTTGTGCGATGCAAAAATTAAGGAACCCGGTTAGAGAAACGGATATCAGCTTCTGTATCAAGACCTAACTACTGCATTAGCCCCTGCGGCTGACCCAGATTAAGAGACGTGGCTAGCATGGAATTATCGGCTCCAACATTCAGCTGGCACTTGCACTGGTATGGACCTGATCGTGTCGTACGTGTACCCGCGGCACTTCAGACATTGTCCCGCCGTAGTCACAGCCATTCTGCAGTTGCAGCAGAATGGGGTGCTTTTTTCTAGGTGGCGAACCCTGGAGGGTGGATGATACAGTGAGCAAGCACATGTCGTATACTACGTATAGTAGCTGCTCTATGCCTACAGTTTTGAAGTTCTACCCAGATCACCCGAGCTTCCGCATTGGCGCGGATTAGAAGGAATATTATAATAGGATCTAAGTACTTAAACTAACCGTATAGTTATTGCTATATGTAAAGAAGTGTGTAACCGAATTCTTAGGTACTAAGTATACATAGTTATGTCTAGATATTTGAAACTATCACCTATTATAGGAACGTATATTCTTTTGTGTTTGTCTAGTTTCTCTGCCGACTTGATTTCTATTAGCAAGTTTGTTTATTAGATTGATGAACCGCTGGCATGCTTGAAGCGGTTCCCAAAACGCGAGGTAACCCCTTTTATATGCATTTACAGTAGTTAACTACTTACCTACACAAGTTGAAAATATACCATGGTTTGTATTGTGCACATTTCAGGAAAGGCGGTGTTGCTACTTACATAGAGACCTTCTACAAAATAACCGATTAATAGAGAAAAGTCTGTTTTACTCTTTTCCCGGACATAACATGTGAATGTTTCGTTTCACCCTTAATGCTTGTTGAGCTCGCAACGCCTCTTACTTAGATAGGGTTCGGTGCAACTTAGCTACGGCTAGAGGTTTGTTAGCGTTATCCTTAGAGATTCAGGAGATATAAAAGAAAGCTAATGAGGGTATCGTCACTTCTTGGCTGGACAGGTCCGCATATCGTGGCCTATGATAGGTTCCGCAAATCATATAGACTATAAACAATGTGTCTAAGGCGGTGTGTAAGCTATCCAGGCCGCATAAGTTATGGGGTTGGTCCCGCTTTCTTGCCTCCGGTAATGAGGATAGATACCTTTTGCGTGATCTATCGGCCGATTGCACTAAGACCTCCAACGTGGGAAGCGTGGGCAGAGAAACAGCTTGTCGTCACTCCCCACGAGATAGCCGTAGATAGTGGTATTAGCGGCAGTAGCCTTCCGGGGGAGACCTCGTTTCATTAGTGCCATTTCGATCTACCTACAGCCAGACAGTCCTACGCGGTCTCTTAAAGGACTACTAATACGAGCGCAAGCGACTAGTCCAACGCCGCCGTTTTCTTCAATGACCCTTTTAATTTTCCCACGGCACGATCAGCGAATTGACACGCTTTTTATTTATTTAGGTAGGTAAGGAAGCAGTATGATCGATCAATCCTAATTCGCGCCTAACTGGCATGTGCCGGTAAAGAATAGCACTCCTCTATTAGCAAGTTTCTTTAGTTACCTAGGTAAGTAGGCATATAAACGGACCTGGAATGACGTAGAATAGAGAATTGCGATCTTCTAGTAACGTTCTAAATGGGTATTAACAACACATCATACACTGCCTTGCAAATGATCCAGCTAAGAGAAAAACATTTTTGATAATAAGCCTTTACCTACAAGAAACGGTATAAAGGATGTGCTCCTACAATCGATAGTAGAAATAAAAAGGTAAATATTGCATTGCCGTTTTGTTTCGTTTCTTTTTTTTTTTTTTTTTTTTTTTTTTCGACGTGGATAATGGGTCATTCACTTGGTTAAGACAGATGCGACAAAACATTTTGGTTGCGAATGCTTGATATTGCGTAGCATGATCAACGTAACAAATTCCCTAGCGAGAGACAAAAGATTGGTAACTGGGGGGGTCCTTTGCATAGATCTGCCTCCGTGGTTATTTTTAACCCTTGAATAATTGATTAGTACAAGGCAGTAAAGGAGATTCCCGCGGCGTTGTAACATCACGTGGGGTTACGCACTTCCTGTGGCTTGCTGATTATGTGGTAGGTACATATTATACACTTGAAGTATCAACTGATTTTTCCTATTTCTAACCGCGAAATAATTTATATTACGTCGTGCTCAAACTACGGTATCCGTCTTCGAACGTCTGCAAAGAGAGAGAAAAAATAAAAAAATAAAAAAAAAAAATAAAAAAAAATCGACGGAGAATGGGACAGGTATTAAGCGCTTTCCTTAATTTTGTTTTGGTAATGTGGGTACTGAAGGATGTATGTATGCTGGCGTTGTAGGTGCTATATTGGGTTACAACATAGATCGCCGGGGCATTAAATCGCCGGGTCACCTCTTCTATGGTACAATACTAACGGCCCCTAACCTAACCTAACTTTACGTATCTAGGAAAGTAATATTAGGTACACTACATATATACTTGCTCAGTTATCTTCCCGTTGGCCTTTCCGTCCGATTATTAGTGAGGTCCCGCCGTTGCCCGCTCAATTTCCGTAAGTCGGGTTTGCAACCGTCAGCCTATTACGACCCTTGGAATTCTCTTACTATTTCAACTCAGTCCTCTTTTGGTCTTTTCCTCCGCCGCTACTCTAGAATTTACCATCAAGCGGTGCTCGCCGAAACATAGAGAAAGAAAAAAAAAAAAAAAAAAAAAACGTGTGCGAGAAAAAAGGATTGGAGCTTTAAGAAGGATGGTACCTATTCGTCATGTAAAAGACCCAGAGCTTATTTCATTTTATCTGCAAATATCCACATTTTGACGTCATGACTTATCAGCCAACGTACCCCTCGTCTATCGTATCTGTTATTCCCCAGCTGCTTAATTCGAAAATAGTCTTCGTCCGAATGGATTCGAGCCTTAGGTTTAAGTTAAAATACTCTTCCCAGCCCTTAATAAAGCTTTCTTATCGCGTCTAGCCTCGCAAAGTCAAAATCACATAGACCTAACACTGACATGGTTCTAAAGTAGGGCAAGGTCTAAGTACCTAGATAGGTAAATATCCGAAAAGAGGCTCTATGTATTGTACTATTCTCGGCGCCGGTTATATAACTACAGTATATAGGTACGCGTGCATAAGGTATCTTGGGTACATTGCCTACCTAAGGTAATACGGTTGGAAATGAAGAAAGTTAATCACTTCACGTTATACCGATCAGTCTACTATTTTACCATTCCACGTGCTACTCGGCCTAAAATACACATAAACAACCCGCCATTACGTAGTAAATAGCGGTCATATTCCTAAATGGGAATTTCTTGCTACTAGAGAGGTGCACACAAAGTCGGACATACCAGTTTATGCTATTTCAACTTCAAACTAACCCTACTTAGAAATATCCCGTACCATTTCGCTTTCTACCAATAGACTTTAGGCTTCCTTTTTACATGAACAGCTCCTGGGTAAAGTTTCATTGCCTTAGGGAGTCTTGTATCGGCAATCTTCATAAGTGTTAAGGCAGACATGCATACATATGGTTATTTTAGTCGAAAACGTTTTCAGGTCACGTTCTATCAGCCTTCATTCCCTGGCGACGCGGAATTTGCATTGTTGATATACCGTTGTACGGCGGTGATGATTGGCTAGTGAGCGTAGCCGCCGGATTCCCATTGGAATAATTCCGCATAGATTACAACGGACGTTTCTAAAAAAGAAACGGAGCTTTACTAAACATAATATAATACATCCGTACCTGGCAGAATCGGCAATCTACTATTCCAGATCGGATTAATATATGGCCCATGAAGGGTGAGTAAAAGCGATCAAGTCATGCATGCCATATATTTGTTGTGCTACAATGGCTTGTGGTGTTCGCGCATCTCTGTATTGAATGCATTGAACGGGTAAGCACACACAACCGCCGTAATCAGCAAAGAACTATTCGGAACCCAATCCTATTTGGCATGGCTATAAGGATCTCATCGGGCACTTTGATTCAATCGCCTAGATATTTTGACTATCTACTAATTGTAGTTATTCGTGATGTGCCGAAGCTGCTAAGGTACAATACATACTGGGCCTATGGCAAGGCTCACGGAATCGATCTTTCTCACCGAACGTTGATATGCACCCTAAAAGTCCTCACGTTGCATCCGGGTCCTGAACCCGTCAACAGCCGCATTAATTTCTAAAGTACTAACCGCGTACTAACCCAACTTCGGGACGGCCTATGATGGTAAATATTAGGTCATGCTTACGATTGGCCAACGATGTCGCCTTTCGTGGATACCATTGGATCGTTAGTGAACTGAGTTTTCACTTTTCTAGTATTTAGAGATGTTTAATCTTATATACAGCTTAGCTAGCTGGTGGTTATTGATTTTCTTTAGCCGATATCTGCACAAGTACCGGCTTCTCGTAACCTCCAAAACCATCGTAGCTTCAGTAAGGCTAAACCGTTATCTAAAAATCGAAGACAGATGTACCCCGCCGCTGTTTCACATAGCTGACCGTGCTTTATCGTCATCGGGCTTACCAGTCCGATGATATTTCTGTTCAGAACCGGCATAGTGCGTTTAGCTGCCACGCTTTCACCGCTTTGTCGCATAAACGATACCGTTAACTACCATTAGACGGGGAAAGTGTTCTGCATGCTGTACGCCTAATTCGACGCCTTTGGCTTTCTGCAAGTTTAAAACAATCGAGTTATCGCCTACGTGGCATATTAAATTACTCTACATGAAACAAGCGCTCCCCCAATAGTAGGCGGTAAAAGGCCTGGTAGTTGGGACCGCAGCAGTACCCATCTGATGATTTATATGCAGCAAGGCTACGCTTATTGCGTCACGTAAACATCCCGGCTGGCCCATTAGATAATTCCGATATCATCTGATGGATATTGTGGCTTAAGACTCGGTAGAATCGACCAATGCAACGACTTATATAAGGGCATCTGGACATGACTGCATGTCATATCCAGCAGTAAGACTTTTCGAAAGCCTTTGTTCGAATGCCTGGTGTCAACTTGTTGTTACCTTTAAGCTTTGGCACCTGCGCGTGTTCGGCTGCGTTACCAATGCCGGCAGTTTCTAGCCCGTCGCGACGTTCAACCACAACAATAATAACAGTAGAAACTCTCGAAGGCCAAAAAATAAAATAAAAATAAAAATAAAAACGACGATACGTACTTGCCCAGCCGCTTGATCTGAGTTGACTATAATCTCATGACTTCCCATAACCACTTTACCAACTGCTTTTGGGCGTCCTGTCTAGCATTATTTGCTCTTATTCTACTGCTAACTGGCTTCCATGGTCTGTCTTGCATGCCAAGCTTTACGATGCAACCTTTCCTCCATAGCTATCTCTGTCCTGAGTTCGTTGCGGGACGTTGGCTTTGTCGGTACTGGGTTCAGGGTCACAATACTAGGGCGACCGTATTGAAAACGATGCAGCTTCCGTCCGTAAACGATACCTTTCAGAGCACGACCATGGCGCCGCATGTTATACTTGGTTAGTAGAAAAAGGGTTCCATGCTACGTATTGACGATGGAATGATGTATTTCGGTCGCGATGTTGTTCTGATTGGTTTGCAAGGAGTACCACCAGTCATGGATTCCTAGCTTCATAAGACTTATTGACAACTCATTAAGAAGTACGTTGCTTGAACTACGTATATGTCGCTATGTTAAAAGTAAGTTCGGTCGGAAAATTGATTAGATCTACAGATCTACTTCGTGTTGATACGTAGTAGGCTAGGTTAACTTTCGAGATTGGCCGAATAATGTTCCTTACGCCAACGCTCCGTCTTAACTTACAGCTTTCAATGCAATATCATTAATAAGTAAAAGAAGCCTGCCGGCCCATTTGACAATTTTGCTACACAGTATACCCTAATATTCCATGATATAGCTCTTCTATGACCCCCTGCTTTCGGAATTTAAATGCATCGCCACATTCTATAATGTCCATTATAAGTGATCAACAACGGTTCAGCATATAGGTATAGTCAATTCGGCCGAGAACTCATCGGGAAGTTTATATCGGAGCGTGTCCCGGGGACAGAAGTTCCAGCTAATTTTATCCGTACAGTCTCTTTTGGCCCCAAATGGAAACGGGGCCGGGCCTAGCCTCTCGGATGAGCTAAACGGCATTTTACGTTGCATTCCATGTGCAAGATGCAGAAACCTCTCCTGCGGGGTCTTTCCACTGAACCAATCTTGATACTTGGGTTCGAAGGGGCTACGCACGGGGTCATCTGCGGAGCACAGCTATGAATTCCATATAGCTCAGTTATTCGGCGATAATACTCTAACACAGTACTTTGTATCGACAGCTGGTTTGGCCTGCTATAGATTAGGTAGTCATTAGCTATATTGCCGCTTTTACTATACAATACGTAAGGTACTTGAACTAAATAGAATGAATTCTCTTGGAACCTTACGGTACGGGCTCGACCTTATGCATAATGACAACGTAGTATTCTTTTGAGCTAGAATGGGTTACCCAATATCCATGCTATTTCGACAACTTTTCCATTGCCCTTGATTCATAGCTTAACCATGATGTTCACGTTCCCTGCAAGAGTCCGTAGATCACCAGTAACCAGGAATCCGGAGGCGACGTTTAATGAGCGCGGAGATACATACCTAAGCAGCTAAGCCATCCACGTCCCTTGATCGTGCGGCACCGGCATGGGGTCCGATGCTCTGGTACTGCACGGAGAACATGGTTCTAGCACCGCCTCCCCCCCTTGGAGTTTTTTTTTTTTTTTTTTTTTGGGCGGCGAAAAGTTTACTTTTAACAATAATCAAAGCTGTGCCATCGCGCCAACGCGGCGAGCAACCTTCTTTTCAATATCGCGGAATTCTCCGCGCGGCGACCCCAGAATGCATGATACCTCGTGTTCAGCCGTTACCTTGGGCCTTCGCACCGTCATCCCGTTGTTCCTGCGTGCCCAAGGCACGGGAGACCCTCCTCATGCGCCGTTGCATCATCCCGTAGGGCGCCGGGTCGCATCATAGCACTGCCACACCGACCTTAGCAGCCGTTCCGCCGATCATTGCCATTTGAGCCGCAAAGGGTCGGGCATATTTGCCGCAACGGTATCTAGGGTCCTTGGACATGCTCCATGTTTGGGGTTTATCGATCTTTTCGCATTTCCTTCTGGAAGCCATTTTCCATCCTTGACGAATCCCAGAAATGGAAGAAGGGGTCTTCTGACAGTTTTTTGCCCTGGTGTGCCTCCTGGGGGGCAACTGGACCCCCCGTCCGCATTCTCGTACGATGTAACAGTAGATTTGCAGATTTCTTAAATATTGCTTATTATTACTCCCTTAAGGAGATCTTAATATAAACAATTATATCTAGAGATCTACATAGCTGATGCTATTCCCAGCCATGTCGGCCGCGTTCAACGCCGCAACACGAGATATCTCACCGCCGCCAACGCTATTATCAATGGCTGACATTTAGTCTCGCATGTGGTTATTGGTCCGTAGTTCGTACACGGATATTGAGGCTCGAGCCTTAAAGAATCCATCTGCTATGGATGTCTTCAGGTGTCGATTATACTCTGATGTTGGTACCGCTACAGACGCGTACGTACATAGAGTTGACTGACGGCAATTCCCGTGGTTATAGCTTCTACTACGCGCACACCCAGCGCTGACCATGTCGGAGATCAATCTATTATATGGTCGGAGCCCGTATTCACTCATAGCTCTAAAGATAGCTATGGCGGCTGCTCTTGAAACTTGGAATGAACGCGGTCCGTTCCATAGCGATGCATATAGTCTTCGTATTATCGATGAGCGATACGTTTATGAGTTGCGTCGGTAGCGAAACAGGAGTCCTTCCAGCCGATACTGGACGAGAGGATGAAGTTTCATCTCCTTAACCTATCGGCTCTAAGGAGGTTGCCGAGTCCCAATGAAAATTCGCACAGCGGAGAGGTCTCATTGCAGATGCACTATGCATTCAGGACAGGGGGTGATAACCAGCAATAAACGTATCAGTTGAATGCGGCGCGAAAACCATTAGAAGAAGGCTGTTTGATACTTGAATATCGTATGTTCACTTGGAGAAAGAGCTTTTGAGAATGTTACACAGTAAAATTAGATGTTAAGACATGCGTTAGGTACCTAACCAGATACTCCCTTATGTTACAACCCCTATCATCAGCCATCTCCCCAGTATCAACTCCAGTATTGTACCCCGGCCCCTGTATACCTGTATACCAGCAACGACTGGATAAGACCTCTCCGTAGATGAAACTCCAGTAGATAGAAAAAAAAATACAAAGGGAAAATAGCGAGTTAAAGGACCGTCTTTAGCCAACGCAGCGTATGATACGTTGATACAGCACTCAAAGCTGCTCTGAGCTGCCGGCTTCATCTTCATCCAGGAGGCCTAAACCACTATCATGCTTGCGCCTCTTGGTTCCCCTATTGATCTTCGCTAGCTCGCCAGGGAAGCAAGCCTCCGACCTCAGGGGACCGCTATCAGGAGTCGTCGTGTCCTCGCTTACAGCTGCCCCGTCGGCAACAGACTTGTTCGAGGAACGCCAGGTCTTCCCCAAGCTATTAGTGCTCGACCTCGACGGAGTAGACAAGAACTCGGAGCTCATCTTGACCATGTGTTCGAGATTAGCCTTCATAGTGTCGACGGCCTGCATGGCGCGGTTTCGCTCCTCTTCTAGGCACTGGTTTAGCCCAAGGTTCTCTACGCGCAGCTGCTGAATAGTGGTGTTTGCCTCATGCAAGCTGCTGTTTACTTCGTCAAGAGTGCGCCGCAGGTCTGCGACTCGCGTGTCCCGTATTGCTAGCGCCATCCCGTGGTATTTGTTAAGAGCTTTCACTTCAGCGGCCTTGCGCCTCTGCAACTCAGCGAGCTGTAAGCGAAGGTTTTCGGCTTGCTCATTCACCGAGGCGAGCTTGGCTTCTAGTTTGACAATGGTAGCCTTGCTATCAGCGAGCTCCGCCTGCGCACCCGCGACCTCGGCTGTGAGTCGCTTTTCGGTGACTTTGCCCTCCTCTTCCACACTCTGTACGAGGCTCTCCAACTCGGCGACATCACGGCGGTAACCGTCGGCGGCACTCTTCAGATGCTCCATTCCGACTTCTAGATCTGCGATGCGCTCGTCCTTACCGGCCAGGTCTACTCGGCTCCGTTCACGCATGCTGTCCATCGCGTCAACACGCGCATTGAGCTGTTCTCGCAATGACAACTCGCGCTCATGGTACTCGTCAATAGCGTCTTCATTCTCGCGAACTTGGCGCGCGAGGTTACGTAGCTGAACGAGCACTAGGTCTAAGACCTCGGCCCCACGTGAGGATAGGGGAAGGGTGATCTCTCCCGGTGTGAGGTATTCGAGTTCCAGACGTGCTGAGCGGAACGCCCCTGCAAGAGACGTCATAATCTCACCCGCGTCTTTGCCGGCGAACCCCAGGGAACTCAAGGATGAGTTGAGATCTTGTAATGTTGCGGTTCTGTCGGAGAGGGACTGCAGCACGGCGTCTAGATGCGCCTCCACGTCGTTTGAAGGTTCCGTGGGCATGTCGGCGGCGTTAAGCTTATCAGATATGCGCGACTTGAAGGTTTCATGGCTCTCGAGGACTTTGGTCAACTTAGCTAATTCAAGGCGCAGAGATCCCAATTCAGCTTCTAAGGCCTCTTTGTCAGGGTCAGGGAGCACTGCTTGAATTCCGATATGAGATGGAGGCGTGACTGGTGCGCTTCTCCGCAGAGAACAGGGAGTGGAGGGCATCGTCGGGCTCGTGCAGGGCGGCGTAGGGAACGAAGCCGATACACGATTCCTGGACGGTGTACTGCATATTAGATCGGCCATCGTGGTATCTCCAAAAGCTTCATCAACATGATGATCATGACTGTCATGGTTGTCATCATCATCATCATCCGCATCCATGTAGCTGTCCGAGAACGGATCGCGAGCGGCCAACGTCCAGTCGTAGTTCCGTGTTTGGTCGCCGTTCGACGAAGTTCGACTGGTTAATTCCTCTTTGAGCGATTGAATCTCTTGCTCCAACTCTAAGACTCGATCGGCATCCTGGACTATCGTGGTATTTTGTAGTCTATCGATTTCCCGATCCTTTTCCTCCAGTTTGTGTTGAAGACGTTGCAGCTCGACCTTCTGCTTCTGACCGCGTTGCCGCTTCTCTTGACTGATGATGTTCATTTCCTCGCTGAGTCCGTTCCGACGAATGCGTCGCTTGACGCGGTCATCGAGGACCTGACGCAACGAGAAGAAACGTATTTCGTTGCTGCTGCTATTGCCATTGTCATACAGGCCATCTTCTCCACCCTGTTGAGACCGAGAGAGAGGCGCGGAATGACGTCTACGTTTAGGTGAAGGAGCGACATTGAGCGATGTTCGCCGAACCATTGGTGTAAGTCCCGTTGCTGACGATGCATCGTGGTGTTCGACATTCGGGCCAGGGTCTGAAAACCGGACCCTCTTCTTACTCTGTCGCTTAGGCGTCCTTGCGTTTACCTCCGAAACAGTATTGGCTGCTGGTAATCCTGCCGCCGCGCCAACTCTGGTCCGCGGCGTGCGCCGTAAGGCGATGGGAAGATCTTGATCGTCTTCCATCTTGTAAAACCGATTATAACTTACTTTGTAAGAAGCGAAAGAGACAGAGAAAGGCGAATGCAAGCTTACATATAATATGATTCCTCTTGATGCAGTGGAATACAACTGAGCCTAATAGAAATGAGCCCAATAGGGTATTATTGCAGCAATAAGAGCCCTGATAAAGGTCGCGTCGCGGGTGTCTGCACTAGGTAAACACCAATCCAAACCATTCACATACCTGGTTCCCATGGAGACTAGACGACTCTCGATTGTTTGGACTTTTCCTATTCTGGTTACGCGTGACGTAGCCCTAAGTGCCCCGCGGCTTAGCCACCCAATCATGTTTGTCCACACGTAGGCTGCCGCTCTCCTTTTCTCCAACCTCTCGCTCATTTCACACCCCCCCCCCCCCCCCCACCTATTCTCTGAATATGCATCTACAGCAGCTGTAGGTAGTAAGCCATATTTTTTTATTGGTGCACGTAGATCTTCAAAAGCAATTTCCAGATTGAAATCTCGAGTTAGGCATCACTGACGCATGGTTTTGTTGGTGGTAGATTTCGCGAGGTCGTTCATATTAGGTACCGCTGATACCCAATATTCTTTCGAGAATTCCCTGAGATGATCCACAAGCCACGAGATGATCTTAGACACAGATTCTAGTGAGTCACTAATTGCTTCGCTAACCTAGTTGGATATACATACACTTACTGTATGAACTGTATGAATTATGATGGTAGCCTATAAACACTGACTATGAGAGAAAAAGTGATGCGCGTGCAGATAATTTGCCTCTTCTGCCTGAAAAGAGCCAGAAAAAAAAAAAAAAAAAAGTGTTGGTCGACGTTAAATGCCACGTGGGATGCATGGTTAGCCCGACTCAACATGAAAAGGCTCGCTGCCAGCCACTTTGAAGCCGCCACCTAATTCAGAAGCGGTGAGACAACGTCAGACCCGGTTATCATTACCAGTGTTGATAGATTTAGGTATACACAATAGACACAAATACGCTAGTATGGCCTTCTACTGTTATACATAAATCCAACTATTATATACTCGATATCTTACAGCAGCCTAGCTACTGAACACCCGTTTTCTAAGAGGTATGCTAAGTAAAAGTGCTTCGGAAGCAGCTTAAACTCCGTCGGGAGTTGGTTGTGACGGTTTCCGTCGCCACTGCTAATGGTTTTTTTTTTAAAATAATAATAACAATAATAATAATAATAATAATAATAATAATAATAATAATAATAATAATAATAATAATAATAATAATAATAATAATAATAATAATCACAAATCGGTATTGCTGGATGAGTATCTGCATTCTCAATTGATCGGCCAAGCCCAAGTATTGAATTAACAACGGCATATTTCCACACGCCTTGTACAATCATCAGAAGCTAACGATCCCTTGCTTGAACATTAGTCCGCGGACGATGTCTAAATAGGTAGAATATGGCCATTATAAGATAAATCAGGAGTGAGCTATGATACAATTCGGGGATACCAGCTCTATACGTATAATTCGTATAAGTACGGGATATCTACATCATAATACGTAAAAGAGATCAAAAGTTCCGGGTAAAGACTCCTTTTTGACCCCAAGAAGATCGAGGTCGATCTAAAGAGTCAGCTTATTATGTTCATTAGAGGTATATTTTACCTCGGCATGTTTTCTCAGCGGATGCGCATGAGCATTTGTGTGTAGTCATTGTGTTGGGTTAGCGGGGGGAGATATATTTCTAAAGATAAGTACTGTTTTATTGTCTCGAATGTTCTCGTTGAGATCCTCAAAAGGGTTCACAATGAACGGATAAAAAAAAGTTCATCGACCTTCCTAGTAAAGCATTAGCGTATACCAGCCTGCAATGATATCTGAATATCAGACTCTCTCAATCAATAGCCGTAACAATCCACTAATTGAATTACTTATGATAGACATGATCAATATTTCGTCGGGAGGCAATATAATGCAGCCTGATATGTAGGAAGGTGAAAGGAATATCTCGACTTTTAAAGTAGTGGTGTGTGAGGGCAGAAAGATGATGTGATTCTCGAAAATCAAAGGATTCTGCCACTAATAGACATGTCGACATCTGCTGCCCAATGCCACTCATGCATGCCTACTTGCATGCGCTACTGTAGTTTCCATTGGCAGGGGATATCAAGTCACCTTTGCAGCCTTATAGATAAGTCTCTTTATTCCCGGAGGATTGATTAATCGTTTCGGTGTGATATACCTACCTACCTACCTAAGGTAGGCAAAATTGCGCAAACAGGCCGATGATAGGAGCTTGTTCCTAACGCTCCTAACCGACGCCTCCTAAAGTAGTTGTCTCCGACTAATTCTTCAGTTGCAAATAATTGCCTTGCTTCCACTCGGGCTGCTTACACTTACGTCTCCCCATTGAGACATATTTCGATTCATTCCCTCAAGTCGATAGGCTGTCGAAATATATTGTTCTGCTATCCATTGGTAGCCTTGGTATTATTGACCGACTTTATCCCTGCTAGTTCTTCGTAGCACGTCGGTGTATAAGCTCCTGGGAACTATTCCTGACTGGATTTCTCCCTGGCGGTTGCCCGCTTGTTGCATGCATTCGACGCGCAAATGGGAAGTCATCAAGATGCGGAGAACAGGTTTGGTATGGACAAGCAAGAGCCAAAACGTATAGAGAAACGTGAGACGGGACCGCGCGAGGACTCGATTGATGAGAAACAAAGCCAGCATAGACGGTCAAGTCACCCGAGCCGTGTATCAATAGTATCTGATGATACAGACCCGCTATCGCCGCTAGAATTGGCGATCTCACCCGGAGTGCAAGTTTTTGAGGAGGTCGCTCGTGTGCGTACGGCTAACAGTGTCGGGACAGCAGCATCCCGGTTCCCAGATTACGAAGTTGCGTTTGAGGAGAATGATCCAGATAACCCTCGGCGCTGGCCATTGTGGTACCGGTCTGTATGTTATATTAACAATATCCCTTCCCCTCTTATGCGTCTTGAAGGGAAATACCGTCTCATCGAGCTAACTAAGCCGCTGTTGGCTCCTAAACTATGCCTTGTCTCGTTCCTCGAAGCTACTTATCAAAGGAAGCCATCATTAACTCTTGTGATCACAGTGTATTATCTTCGCCATTAGCTTTTCGTCATGGGTAATCGTTCTTTACAGCACTAGCTACACGGCATCCACTCCTGGGTTGGTAGATGAATTTGGTTCTTCTACTACTATAGTGACGCTCGGAGTTACGACTTATATGTTTGGCCTTGCTACCGGTAGTTTATTCGTGGCACCGGCAAGCGAACTCTATGGGCGCAGGCCCGTGTATATCGTTTGCTTGATCGGCTTCGCAGCCATGGTTATCCCAACATGCTTAGCAACTTCGCTGGCTGAGATCCTTGTGGTTAGATTTTTTGCGTAGGTGATCGGAGCCCATAAATTCATTTTGGGGAGTACTAACCGTGGTAAATATTAGTGCGCTGTTCGGGAGCGCAATGATAGCCAATAGTCCAGGGACCGTCGTGGATATTTCTACGGAAGAGACTCGTGCACTATTCATGTCGTTGTATTCGACTGCCCCATTAAACGGCCCAGTGTATGAGCACTACCCCCCCCCCATTATTTCTAACATGGAGAGGGATTGGAATGCTGACTTCTACGTAGGTTAGGTCCGGTGATCGGCGGTTATGTTTTCCAATACTTGGGTTGGAGATGGGACAACTGGCTTGTTCTAATACTTGCTGGACTTGGTATTGTCCTCATTTTTTTCACCAAGGAGACGTATGCCCCCATCATCCTTCAGAAGAGAGCCGCAAAAAGGCGCAAGGAGACCAACGATGAAAGATGGTGGTGTCGATATGACCAGAAGCTATCCAAGATGGCACTTATGAAGATTTGTTTATTAAGACCATTCGAGTTTTTTATCAAAGAGCCAATTCTTTGGTTTTTTAACGTCTGGTATGTACTTGCATTTTATTTTATTTTTACCTGTTACCTATCAAGCATATCGAAGCATTTCGCTCCTTGAACTCCTTGAACTCCTTGAACTGCAGCGCTATGCTTTGTGCATAATGCTACCTAGGTACTTTAGATACCTGGTTACATCACTTCTTGAGGTACCTAGGTACATAGTATAACCTCGTAAGGCTAAAAGGTGGGTACTTGCGTCGTGTTACCCAATAATTCTACCGATCCGGTCCCGTACCTGAGGTTGTTTTTAGCTGGCCACGTGATCCAATGACATTGTGAGCTATCTAATGTAAAATTTCTATGGGGATGCCGGTGCGTCGGTACGTACTGCAACTTAGTACCTACATCTCCTTTTCTCTCGAGAGCGTCCTATCCATAATTCAGGCGTGAAGGCTCTCGGTAAACACTAAAATTGTATCAAATCGCTAACATCCCATACTAGGATCTCTCTAATCTATGGCATTCTCTATCTCTGCTTCGTTGCCTATCCCATCGTATTTTCCCAGCAGCGCGGCTGGGGTCCGGGCACTTCGGGTCTTGCCTTCATTGGAATTGGGATCGGGTGCACTCTTGCAATTGTCGCTGAGCCTCTATGGCGAAGAGTCATCAACTCCCACCCGATGGATCCTGCTACTGGCCGTGCGCCCCCTGAAGCGACAGCGCGTGTCATGATCATAGGTGCTATACTCGTTCCCATCGGCCAGCTCGTCTTCAGCTGGACCTGCCTGCCTACAACCATCCATTGGGCTATCCCTATCGCCTTCGGCGTCCCTTTTGGCGCAGGTAATACGCTGAGCTTCATATACGGTTCTAACTACCTAGCTGGTGCGTACGGTATCTACGCCGCATCTGCACTGGCCGGTAATGCTGTAACTCGTAGTATATTTGGCGGCACTCTACCTCTCGTCGGGCCCTCTATGTATGCAAAACTGACACCGCAGTGGGCCGGCACGCTTCTGGGTCTATTAGAAGCCACCATGATTCCTATCCCTATAATCTTTTATCGGTATGGTGAAAAGATCCGCTCTAAGAGTACTATTATCCGGCAAATGCGCGAAGACCAGGAGAAGAACGAACGCCGCGCCGCAAGGGCCAAGAGGCGCAGAGAGGGAGTTGAAGCTGAGGAAAATAGTGACGCCCCAACTCTGATGAGAGAAGTTGGCGGAAACTCTACCGATCTGGAGAAAGGCGTCCCTAGGCCGGCCGCGTCGGTTACGCGAGCCGACTAGGTGGGTGTGGTCCCTATACAGCAAAGTATAGTCCAGTGATAATACATGCCAGTGTCGTAATAGATACATTACGACATGCTAGACAATAAGTTCTACGATAACGGAGATAAGCCAAGAAAGTTGTCCGTTGAGGATATATTACGAAATACGAGTATAGTAGACGACTTCTCAGTCACTTTAAAAAGTTGTGATTAAACACTATGGATGAGTATAAGTTACTTATATGGGCTAATATTGCCCATCATATCCTCGTGACTGTGATTTTAACTTTCTGGGGGATAAACAACGATCTTATCCAGATCGGCACCCTTATAATGAAACCCGTTATAGAGCCCGCCCACAGTGATAGTATTGTTCGACCCCTCCTCGAGAGTAAGTTGGAGCGGCGTTGATAAGATTATTCCTTTGTGGGTATCCCTCTGGTATAGGCTCTCAACGTTTTCCGTCTTCCCGTTCACGACAACGCTGGAAATGCGGCGCAGTTGCCAGGAACCCCCGATTCTGTCTGGCGAGCCGCCGGCTATAATAGGTTAGTGAACCATTGGATAACAACTAAGATAAAACCTTAGACTCACGCTGGTCTCCAAAGCCCATATCGTCGGTGTCTTTGGCCCTGTTAGAATATGACCGTAAAAAGTAGTCCGAATTATTTACTGACTTTGGTAATAGAATGAAACCCATTGTGGTTTTCCTGTCCCTTCAACACCTTGGAAAGTAACTGTACTATCATTTCCTTCGATCCCGGTTAAGATAACTCCATCAGTAGCGAAGTTCTGCAGCACAGAGAAGCGTTAGTAGATAGGTTGACGTGAAGCTCCTCTCTTGGCATTATAGACTCACAGCCTCCTGCTTAAACGCGTTGCCGCTTGTTGTTGCATATTTCGCAGAGTACGTAGTGCCTTCTACTGACTTCCAGTTTCCAGTTTTCCTACGAGAGTACGTTAGGGTTAGGTACCTAGGCATTTGCACATGGTTGGCAGCGATTAACACATACACGTCTAGGTCGTAAACATCATGCCATTCCAACTGAAGTGTTTTCTTATCGTCATCGATATTTATGGGTAGCCATATATATCGAGACTCCCAAAGAGAATTGGAATCCCACTGCATTCTACTAGTTAGACTCACTTAGAATTCTCGCTACGAGGAAGCAACTCACCTGATCACCCAAGTATAAGTATGTCGTCTTTTCAGTTCCTGCTATTCTCAACGTAAAGCCCGACTGGGAATTGAAAGTACGCGTGTTAGGTGGCGCAACAATCCAAGGTTGGGACCAGGGGCCACTTAAACTATCTGCCCGGAAGGCAACGACATCTAAAGACATGTTTAATCTAATTAATATGGATATTTGGAGGATATCGCAAAATAAAAGGGACAAGCATCTTCCGAAAATATACTTACTATTTGGCCTATATCCTGTTTTGTGACTTAATAAGGCGTAGTAGGAATGCTCCGTCTGTACAATAGAAGGAGCTTCGAGGTCGAACTTATCAAACCGATGGACGACCTCTTCCAAAGTGGTGATGTCCTTGTTATACGAAGCCAAATAAACGTCTCGACCCTCTACACTATCACCGTTGGAGTAGAGCGCGTATGTTTTTCCGTCTTTGTAGTCGGTAAACATACCGAAATCCTGCGACCAATTACCCATAGGAGCTTGGGCACTAACAAATCTATAAGGCCCAGCGATCGTCTCTGAAACTGCGAGTCCCTGTAATAAACGTCCGTATGTGGCATTGTCGGCGTGCCACCACATCTAATAGACCCCATTAACATCAATGAGATGGCCTAATTTTTTTTTCTTTGGGGAGAGGGGGGTCACTTACATGATATTGGCTTGTAGACTCGCTGTACACCACCTTGGGTCGTTGAATGATGTTTTTAGGCGAAATGAAAGGATGCCAGGAGATCGGCTCTATGTTGCTCGTTAGCTCATGAAACTTAACCATTCCCCTGTCATTGACTACGCTGTACCTAAAGCAAGGCCGTGCGAGGTCCAAGTAGCCAAGTCTTCTGAGCTGTAAACCGATACGCCGCCACCCTCTTCCTGCCCGTCAACCTTATACTCGCCGAACAGCCAAAACGTGCCATTTTCAATGACAACGTTACCTGCGTGGGCATTGACCAAATTATTTTCTGTATCTCGCCATCTTCCACCAGGCACGATATACTTTGCTTGGGCTGCGACTGCACCGAGCAGCAGTATTGTGTTGGAGAAGTACATGTTTAGACCGAAAATCTATTCGCCGTAGAGAGTAACGTAGAACGTATGCACGACATTGGTCTGGTAATCTTGCCAGTGCCATCTTAATGGCCCTACTTATACGATGTAGTCTTATAAGTTGTTTGCCAAGAATGACCTTCGTGTCAATTAACCCCGCTGAGTCAATTGAAATTTCTCCGCATCGCTATATTACTTTCCGTTACATTCAATTTTTAACTGGGACAATGAGGAGAATAGCTGCATTTGGAGTAGTATAATCCCTGGCCTTCCATGTGGATAGAAGCGTCTAGTCAAAAAGAGCCCATACTTCTCCAAATTCAGAGGCTTGGCAAGATGTTCGTTATGCTCTATTTCTATCACCTCGTGAGGCTAAGTATAACTACCATATCGAAATGCCTTCCTCTGGTTTTATAGGTACCTGACCTGTTCTTCACATATTTAAGGTTTTCCCCCTATACTCAATGATAGAGGCTAATAGTTGGAGTGCGGCCCCTTATGTTAGGTAGGTAGCTTTAGATTTTGTACTTCCCATCTTCGGTCGGTCTGGACAATGTGAAAATAGCCTGAAATACTAGCTCTGAACACTCCCGACAACCTCAAAATCAAACTGCAGAATGCCATAATGCAGAAATGTAATATAATATAGAAAAGACTAACAGGTAGTAATATCGAAGTAGGCGCGACCATTTAGGCTAATAAGCGGGATGAACTATAGGTAATAGGGTATATGTACGTTCACTAGAAATAAATTACAATCTAGTGTCAAAGCTCTAGATCGTTGAATGGAATTTATGAGCTACTATATATCTACAAAGGATATGACCTTATATAACGGCAATATAGCAACTGGTGATTACCTATATATAAACCACTATATAGATATACAGTGACAGTTTATGTCATAGTTCATTTATTACCTATCCATCTTCTCGCTTACCTGTATATATCTGCCTACTTCTTATCATTTAAGCTATTTGTATTTCCAAAAAAAAAAAACCCCTTACTGTATTTTAAGCCAACCCATCGAAAAAGAATAGAACCCCCATCAACAAATCTTGTGAGCGGAGCTTAGACTAGACCAGCAAATAATTGATTCCAGACTTTAGCTTGATAGATCTATTGTCTTAACGTCAAGCTTAGCTCGTCCCGTTCGAATCTGTTCGACGTCAGGGACGGATGAGTGCTTTTCTCCCTCAAATATGGCGTCTATCTCTTCCAGTGTCTTTCCCTTGGTTTCCACCCAGAATATCGCCTGTACACAGTGAAAGCGAGGTATCAGCAGTGTAGTTTAATCGAGATCTTAGGGATTCAATACTCACGATAAGTACAGCGATAACGATATCCCAAGACCCGTTAACCATATACATCTTCCATCCTATATTATTGAGACCGATGGGCATGATGAACACGAACACACACCTGGAAAATAAGTCAGGGCCGAAATTAATTATCCAAGTGTTAAAATTCAGGAACTTACGCGAGCGCGTTTAGAGAGAGAGTTGAAGCAGCCAGGCCATTGGCTCTAATAGAATACTATCGAGTATCAGGTATTAGCAACTATTTATCCATTACCCCTTTATATCCAGCGATATAAATTCTTTCTCGACAGGTCTAGGTACTGTAGACCGGGGGAGGTAGGGATGATGACGAACTGCATATTCGTTAACACACAAGCCGGAGAAAGTCTAAGTGATGTAGTAATAGGTAACCAAAGGGAATTGGCTTATTAGTAGCTTGCAATCGCATTCACGTACCTGAAAAGACTTCCGGAGGATAGAGGAAAAGCAACGGCGTCCAGGCTATAGAATAAAATCCTTGGAACAGGAACATCACCGCAACATTTCCATATACGAGGCTTTGAGTAGCACCTGTCGGGTTATCGGCATAGAGCTTGGAAAGTCCGCCGATTATAAACAGGCATATGACAAGCAGCGTTTCTGAGACAAGGGCTGTAGGCTTTCGGCCCCATTGAGACACCATATGTGTGCCGACCAAAGCGCATAGCAGACACCATACGTTTAACACAACATTCTGTTCGGCATAAGCGAATTTTCAAACGTGGTACAGATCAAAGTAGTTCTTACGGCCTTCAACTGGTCAGTTGAATCGGTGATGCCGGCAGTCTGAAGCTCAGCACCTAAATAGTATGAGGCGATGATGTTGCCAGCAACACACGAAAAGGGCCCTGCGGACATTCCTATAAGAAATCGCTTCCTCAGTGTAGGAGTTTTGATAATCTCCTTTGGGCTCATAGTTCGGCCTTCTTTCTTTTCCCACTGAAGGGTATCGAGGATCTCCTTATATACAGTGATAGCCACAGGGTCTAGAAGATCGCCATTGGTGTTTGTTTGAGCTACGGATATTCGCGCATATTCGTGATATCCCTTATGGCAAAGCCACCTCGGTGATTCGGGACTGTACGATTGGTTAGGATAGGTCGAGGTACAGGCAAGCAGTTAGTCTTACACGAAGGGTAGTATGATGATGCAAAGGAGCGAGAAAACCCCTTGTATTAGCGATGGTAGTCGCCAAGCCCACTTAGCATGATATCATCAGCTGGGGGGTAATTTAATGTATCATTCGAATCGATCTTCTTACTGTTGATTGCCACTGCCCAGTTCCTAGAGTAACCCCAGACGCTACTAAAGCTCCTACGCTATGGGAGGATGCTAGTCAGCCCTCACTTCGAACCTATAGACTCACGACAAGAGAAATGTAGATTCTCACTAATAGAAATCGTTCATCATCCCAAGCCCCCAAGCACGTAGGCTGCTAGGAAAGGTCTCAGAGAGGAATACGCCCGAAGACACGCCTGAAAGAGAAGATCCGAAACCTAAAATAATACGCCCGACGACGAACATGGCGATATTTTGAGCGGCTGCCTGGATAGCTGTACCGGTAACAGTTATAATGGACCCCCAAAACATTGCCGGACGCCGACCAAGTTTATCGGTCAGGACTCCAGAGATAATCGTGCCGAGAACGCCGCCAATGAATACGGAGGCCGTGTTTAGACCTGTTGTCGCTGGTGTTAGTTCGAAATAATTTGTATAGGAAGGCAAAATATTCAGCCCGTTCAACATAGAGCCGTCATATCCGGTGGTCTACTCGCAAGGAGATATCCCCCATAATTAGCGAACCATTTTTGCCTAAAACTTGACGTTTTACTCACAGTTGATTGCGTTATCGAGCAGAACATTAACAAGAAGGAAAGGCATGATGACGATTCCGGCACGAATGCCCCCAACCATGTTCCCGTCCGCGTCTGCTTGAACATCTTGATATCAGGTATAGGTACAGAATAACCCTACTGATAAAGCGGCTAAAAGTGAGAGACACGGTTGCCTAATTGAGTGTCTCTTGAAAAAAGACGGATTTCGACTATAGGAAGACCTTATATGAACAATCTATACGCTTAAGGTCATAACATTCCGGGAGTAAGAAGAGTATACCAAGTAAATTAGGTAGCTAGGAATTTATATGAAATACGGAATGAAGCTGTTGGAAAATTTGTAGTCAACAGCATATGAATTTAGATTACTACTCTAGTATTACCGTAAGCCACCTTATCTTATTGAATAGCTCGCTCAATAAGCGCTCGCACACCGCAGATCTGGCAGAGACTTCGGCTTGTCCGATCCGCGTGTTATCGTAACTATGGCGCAGTTCTCGACATTGAATTCTGCCTTACCTATCTGCATGGCCATATAGGATATATGCGGTTACAATTGAGGAAACATACCTGATAGGTGATGTATATCCCTACCAACCAGTAATTTGGGGCTCTGTTTCTCTGCAAGCAACGGGTCGCAAGTCCCTATTGGTAGGTGGAGTTGCAACGCCGTCGAATCCTTGTATATCTGTCCCTAGTCCTATCCAAGCTTGCCAGCCATCAAAGCTCGCTTTGGGACAAATTAACCTATTCTGCTTCACAGCTCAGCTCTGTGTTTGCGGTTATTACTGGAATACCTAACGGTAGACCGAGCGACCAGCTTGGTACCGAGTTATTGGAGGGGCGGTGTATACCAGCTGTTACCTAACTGCCTCACCACTCGTTATTAGCTGAGTGGCTCATGAAGTTTATATTGTCGCATCCACGGCGAAGGTGCAAGTAACAATCATCTGGCTCCTACGTAATAGTGTATTTTACTAAGATTACCCCATCACCATGTATTAATTAAACCAAAGAAAGGCAAATATATATTTAGTGCAATAGAGGTTGCTAAGCGGAAGTGCTTAAATAATAATATCTCCAGAGCCGATATTGTACCTAACTTTTAGTAAAGTTGAATAGGAAAAATATGAATGTTTACTTTATACACAAATACCCCAAGTTCGCGACCCTCTAGTAAGGATCCCATATACTACACGGTGCCTATTGACGAGTTTACCACTGAAGGATAGTTGGATCGTTGCGAATACTAATTAGAAAGGTGAAGCACGTCGGGTCTGGATGAGCTACTGCGTGAACGAGCACTCGTGGTATTGGTAGGTCAAAAGCTTCAATAGTATCAGTCGTGTTATCCATTCTCCCTGGTTTTATCGAATCTTATATCACTAGCGGCAGCAAATAAGAAATACAATAGGGATGTAAGGGTTTGGGAAGATAGCTATTGCACTGCTATACTGCCAAAAGGTAGAACAATGTCAAATGTTAACTTAAGGTGTTGGCGTTGCTATCTCCGTCGATAAGGATACCGCCGACAGTACCGTGATTGGCAATGCGGGTTTCTTTCTTTTTCTTTTCTTCTCTTTTTTTTTTTTTTTTTTTTTTTTTTCCTGCGTCGTCGAGCAAATGATGTAAGCAAGTCTTGTCTCTATGTACTTCTAACTTCATTACTGCTAAGACAAACTTGCATCTTCGGACCGTTATACATGGTACAAGCAGTGCTGGAGCGCATGCGGGCTCGGCCTTCCGGCATTATCGTTAGCATCAGTAGCTTGGCAGCCAAGGAAAACGTGCCGACAACCGTGTTGTATTCAGCAAGCAAGGCAGAGTCGCTAGGTGCCGAGGTATCCGAATTTGGCGTATCTGTCCTGCTTTTAACCAGTCTGCAATGCTATTTCTTGGGAATTACGAGGGCAGGGCCGTCACGCGGATTCGATATGTCTTGCTTACCACGAGCGGCAAGTAACTCGGGTGATTCTTAAAAAGTCCGCGGCCGTATCTTCGACATTAATAAGAGAATACCTAGAGTTATAGAGGACTTGGTGATTAGGGGAGAGGTCACGGTTACCGTGAGCCTCGAAGTTGCAGGCATGATGAAGGCTGAAGCGCATTGATAAATGCTAGGAGGTATATAAGACGGCATAAATCTCTGTGATAAAACTCTAGGTGTATACTGAATATTAAGGTACATGTGTGTTACTGTACTCATCCGAACTCAGGGTATTAGACCTCGCCATGTTTCTTCACGGTTCTCCAATGTTACTATAAATAAGCTGCAGCGATTGAGTTTCAAAGTCGAATGGAATCGAGAAATTTGAGTGGCGCAATATGAATCTCTATAATGAATGATTAACGTATGCTCAAACGCCCTTAAGGGTCTCTGCGTTTATAGAAAATAGATAAAAACAAAAATAAAACGAGGGTTCGTGCTGAATGAATATGCCCCGGCCAAATAGTAGTTTTGATAAAAAACTTCGGAAGACCTATCTATCAGCTTCTTTCTACATGCTCCTAAACGCCGCTGGAACTTAAAATCTGCGTCTGCCCGAGAAACAACAGGACATCGAGCGAATGCACAGAACTCCAGGCGCGGCTTTGTCCAAAGCCGCTATGCTGTATCCCTATGGTTTGGTAAATGTATGCGCATATATATGTGAGCGAACCCATCCAAAAAAAAAAAGAAAAAAAAAAAAAAGTAATGATGCTGTATCGTAACCCAAGGACTATTATGTAGTGTAAAACGTTGATGGTCCTACGCAGTCGCTATGTTTCTAATGTCGAAGGACGCCGCCCACTCTAGATGATTCCCTCTAAACTCCAATCCCCCTTCTGCGCTCTTTCTAGGACTTGGCGGCCTTTCTCTGTGAGATCAGGGGTTCCTCGTTTGTCCGTGACCTGGTCGAAGAACACCGGTTTCCAAGTTTCGTTCTTGCGCTCACGTTCTCGGGCCTTCTCCCGCTGCCTTTCCTCGAGTTCTACTTTGACATTAGTAGCTTTTGAGAACTGCTTCGCTAGTATGGCCTGGGTCACGCCATCCCATAAGGTTAACGACTCGTTCTCTGCCTGTTTCTCTTTCGGCGGTATGACCTTAGGGGCTACGGTAAGCGGGTTAAGGTCAATGATGGTTACCTGCTTTTCGGGTGGATGCGAGTCCTAGGATAGGGAATGTCAATATCTCGACGTACTATCGCGAAGGATGCGAGATAAGTATCCTGTAAACTCACCACAGGTTTGGGACCGAGGGTAAAGACAATTCTATCTTTCCACGCACCGCCTAGTCTCGCCACAACATCCGAGTCTGGGACATCTTTAATGCGTGTTTTGTCGTCTTTATCCGGATCGTATTTGAAAATGACACCCTCCATCTTGTTTTGCGCGCGGCCAAGCCACCCATCCTCGATGTAGTGAAGAATCGTTTTTAACTTCGTCTGAGGGCACGTAATATAGGCAAAATCGCCGACGCTGACGCTCAAGGAACCTCGGAAGATTCCTCCAAGATGCGCAGCAGGATGCTTTAACTGGTATGTCTCGTTGTCCCTCCGCTCGAGAGTAATGAAGATGCCCAGGTTATGCTCGCCCGGAGAGACTTTGATGGTGGTACCGGTAAACTTGGCGCTGATCTGGTCGAACCCCTTCGCATGTAACCCTTTCTCGGGGCAGCTAACGTAGAAAGCGCTGACAGGCGGGTGGTGAGAGGTCTGCTCGGTTAAGTATGATATTCGGACGATAGGTCCCGAAGGATTGGCCGCCGTCTGGGAGACAGATACGGTAGAGGCCGTTCGCGGATCGCTGGTAGCTTTGGATGACTTGATTGAAGATGCACTGCTAGCGTTACCGCCGCTAGCAGCTAAGAGACTCTTGGTATCGATTCGTGGCGCATTATCTTCAGCTTCCCAATTGCACCGGAAAAATTCCCCTAGACAAGAATTATACGGCTTGCACGGCTTTCCCTTGACATATTTTAGGTCCTTGGTGAACCAGAAACGTAGGACCTCGAGCATGCGATCTAGAGGCTCGTCGGATGTACCTATTGCGGCAAACGCATTAGGGCTGTCGAGATAATTCCAATATTCCAGGTTGGGTGTCGGCTCGAGGAGCTGGGACGGAAGAGAGAATCGAACTGCGGCAAGATCTGCAACACCTATGAACCTAGGATACGAAGAGTACGTTAGTATGACTTTTCACTACCACCAGACGCAAAATTCAGAAGTAGGCTGGTTCATCAAAGTGCGCATGCCGTTGCATCTCTAGGTGGCTCCGATCACGGACGGATACCAACGGTGGCGGTGAGTTTGTATTCTCCCTTGGTTTTTTATTTAAGGGGCGAGAAGAGCATTCAACAAGTTTATGTTAGCTTACTTTCTAAGGATAGAGATAAAGGTTTTTAATTTGGATCCTTCATTTTGAGGGACATCCTCATCGATATTTGCGGTGGGCGGAGGAGCTGTAGCCATGATGATACTTTTTTTTGGGGGGGGGGGGGGGGGGCGGGATATTCTATTCTGTGGTGGGATGCGATTTTACGATGGGTTGACTTTGATATCCCAGTATTTCCTTTATTCGAAGGAACGACGTTAAGTATCAGGATAGAATAGAATATTGTAAAGCTCTGAAGCGGCTGAGTTACCCCTGGCTGGGCTGGGATGACCAGCTCGCAGTTTTGGCCTGGTGATATAGATTGGATATCTGGATGACGATGACACCTTTCGGACGTGGTTTTTTTGGAGGGGGGGGTTGATGATTATGTATGTAGTGTACTAAAAGTAGGTCAGTCTGGCAGTTTGGCAGTCTGGTTATCTGGTAGCGTAGTGTGATAAAATGCGATGTGGGTAGCTGAGGAAGAAAGTCGAGGGTCTCTAAAGTGGGATAGGCTTAAGGGTCTGGTAAAGCTTAGTTTACTAGGTACCTATGTTAGGTACCTAGGTAGTTAGTAAGGTCGGGGTTTTTAGTGGTTTTGGTTGGTCTGTTAGGCCTGTTCTGCCTGTTAAACCCCTTGGATGTTGGGTTTTGAGTACAGTATTCTAGTACCGTAGCAGCGTACCTAAGGTTGCATCAATGAATTAAATGCACATAGGTGGGTACCTAGGTACCTAAGGGTAGCATTTTATAATACCTTAGGTACCTAGGTACGATCAATAAAGGAGTACGCACGCCGGTACCTGGATACCGGCGAACGATAGCAGCTCAGGTGATTACCTAAAGCTTCCGGTTATTGTAGCGCATTGGTACCGCATTTTCGCTCCAAAAATTCCAGATAAGCTTTCAGGGCGCCTTGCCGGCTTGCATACATTTGTCACACAGGGTCCCAGGTTTCATCTGCTCGGAGCTAACGTGATAAGAGGTTCAAGTATCTCCTCTCTTGTACATCGTGTGATGTCATCACCTAACCTACCTAACGAATGCCTCAGAAAGGAAAGTATCCAAGCATCTAGGTACGTCCGCAATTCTTACAAAGTACATTGACGCTTGGGTGTAATGTATTCCGTACCTTGGATTGGATTCTACCTTAGGTACCTACCTAAGGTATATGCCACTTTTTGCTAAAGCAACCTTTAGCTTAGGTTAGGTATATTTAACGTACCCAAGTGCCTTTAATCGCGATAGTGTTCTAGGCGCTCTGACGTTTCCCTACTTCAGGTACCTTAGGTACATAGTACCTACATGTATAACCAGTGATGGTTGTATGAGCCAATCATTTAACCACGAGTTGTAGATACCGCACCTCCATCGCTTTGTTCAACGCAAGTTGTGATATAGAGGCTGGAGGTAACCTTTGGCATCTGACTCCGCAGGTTTAACCATCTCTAGTTTAGTAGCTATCCGAGAAAACGTGACTCGGACTTTTTATAATCTCTCTTTCGCCACTCGAGCCTGTTAGCAAGACACATTCTAATTATACCCAACCTAGGCTATTGTCAATAGCAGATAGCTCTAAATTGAGCAGAACTACATAGAAGTAAAGGAGGTATTCTATACTTAGGAACTATTCTCTTAAACAAATCAGTCAGAGCTTTTTTTTTTTTTTTCTTTTTTTTTTTTTTTTTTTTTTTTTCTTCTTCTTCTCGTTTGGTTAATTAAAGGTTTATGTTAATCGTAATCTCTTGGCCTATGCCACTCCATAATAGCTTCCTTAGAACCACGGGTGAAAAGATTCCTTTTTATATTGAATCCCATAGAAAATTACCACTCTACCATCTGAAGCTATTTAAGGACTCGGCGCTTTCGCGTTCTGAAGCTTAGAAGGACAGAATGAATAATTCCGGCAGCAAGGGCGAAGGTGTTCTAAACCGCGCATATGTATGTCAAAGGGTTTATGAATGTTCCATCTCTCACAAAGCCTTTTCGTTATCTTATATAACTTACAATCGATAAACATGGCGCCGAAGAGCCGGACTTGAATCCTTCTACGAAAAAGTTTGACGTAGTGGCTATCTAGGAAGGGCGAAGTGCGCTCATTGAGGTGTCTAAAGAAGCGGTTCCCGGTCTCCTGTAACAGGGGAACAATCTCTGGGTCCTGTCATCATTCTATGGCTATCTGCCTTCTCTATTACAAAATAGAGGCCTTAAGTACTGCCAACATGGGGTTGGGACATACAAGGTGCACCCAGCGGGCTCCATACGTGAGCTAGAAAGTTGTATGCCGATGACGCGCTTGGAAGCCTACACAATAGATAATGAAGTCCAATATCCAATTTCTTGATTTTATTGATCAATTTACCTAATGATGGTATCGGGTAATGCTTGTGTCTGGATAGAGGAAGCGAATAATAGCTTTGCGACTTAGTCTTGGTAAGCTTTGTACATAGAATCATTAGTCATGAACATGAAAAGTTTTTTTTTTTTTTTTTTTTTTTTTTTGTCAATGGATTCGTCTTATATAATGGATCAGCAGAAAGTAAAGGGGCGGCGGAGGGTTGCTTCATTGGTACTATATCGATAAACTGGGAGAGGGTTGGTAGGCGTTGACCACTGTACTTGAGTAAGCCTCGCTGAACGCCTGCTGCGTAAGAAACTACCTAATCTTTGCGTGGCGAATTTATTACTTGAACGGTAGGGAAATGTGAGAGGCAGACGTCTCAAGGCTCTAAGTCCATTCCATGATGATTGTGTGGCTACATAATATCGGCTTGCCTTAAAGGTGACAACAAAAACGTGATATCGCCGTAAAATCAAAGGAGGAAGTATGCTGCGACTGGCCTGAATTCCTAACTCGTGTCCTGTATAATTGACGGCAGGCTGAGAGTAATAGACACGGCCGCAACCCATAGTAAGTCGTCACTTGGATATTGGAAAGGAAGAGATGCGGGGAAGATAAATCCAAAAACGTCTCCGTCAGAATCATGGAGCGCGGCTCAACTCTACGGACTGTGGCGCGGCCGGCCCCGGTATAAGGCAGCCATGCTAATGCGGAGTGAACGACATATCGTCCAATAACGGAGGGCCAAGATCCAGGTTGCCAGAACAAACTTGCATAAGAGCACTGTAGTGCTCTGCATGTATACGTATATGCTGAGCCGCATAAGCAAAATAGCTATTCGTAGACCTGGATGAGATGGTGTTTCCGCGAGCTTTGCCGCCACAAAAGCCGATATTGTGCACTACGGATCATGTAGGGCAGATGTTAGAGTGGACTAATGTTTTGCGCATCTCATCGTACGGAAGGTGTTACTGCCTCGTAAACTATGGCACCGTCTTGGTGAGAAGCGCTTCGTCAAGTCTTTCTCGTTCACAAGACGATGGGACGGTCTGGATATGACACTACATTTCTATGGGAAGCTGACGATTCTGAAACAACAAATTCAATCTGCTCGGCGGATACACCGCCAATTGAAGAAGAACACCCTTTATTCAAGTGGAAGGATTCGTTCCTACAGGTGGTCATGGAAGAATATAAGGGCCCGTGGGGGCGTCAGCAGAATGAAAGCGCTGTAGCAATCGACAGCACTGAAACACCATTTGAACTAGGTGAACGTGAGCGTGACAATGACGGACCACGTAAACGAAGCCGCCTATCGGACTGTGCTTCGACGAACACTGGGGAGAAGCAAAGCCAGAGGAGCTTTACAAAACGACGAGCACAGGACCGCCGGCTGTGGCTAGCCTGCCCGTACGCCAAGAAAGATCCGGTCCGTTATAGGGACTGTTATAGATACTTTTTGGCCAGAGTTCGTGATGTTAAACAGCACGTAACACGATGCCATCGCAAACCAATACATTGTCCGATTTGTAACGATACGTTCAGGGATGAAGACGAGCGGGATTTGCACATTGGATTGAGAAGCTGTACCCCCCGACCGTCTATCATAATGGAAGGCATCTCGGAGAAGCAGAAAAGGGAACTGAGCCAGAGGGTGTCATCTAAGATGCCGGAGGAGCAACAATGGTTTGCGGTCTTTGACATAATATTCTCTCCACACCCGCGTCCAAGGACGCCCTACCGCGATCGGGAGCTCTCCGACGATCTATGCGTTTTCCAGGATTTTATGACGGCCCGAGGGCCGGCTCTCTTAACGGAGTTTCTGGAAGCGAGAGGGGTGGTGACCTGGAATCTCCCTCGAGAAGAAAGGGATTTAGATACCTTTAAGAAGGAGGTGCTCGGAGAAGGGTTGCAACTTATCATCGATCAATGGACGAGCGACAATGCTAGGGCTCTCGAGCCAGCTAGCGCTACTCATAGTCTCCGGTCATCACCAACGCTGGACTCGGGAATAGCGATGCAATCCAGTTCCCAGAGAGCGGCAAGCAAACGGACCAGGATTGATAATCAATTGGGAACCGACAGACGCGATCTGCAAGGGGAAGCATGCCGAGACCAAGATTTATATGCAATGAATACCTTTAGTAGTGTGTCAAGTTTGCAAAACCGAGTTGATACATCTCTAAGCGGCGTTATGGAAGAAGACAACTCGCATTTCGTCACAGATGAATCCACGCAGGTATTAGCAAGAGGCGCAAAGGATTCCAGACAAGAACATATGCCAGAAACAGATCCTTCGGCCATCTCACAATTCGACTATGTCACAACATTCTCTGCGGCAGACGAGGTTTCGGACATGCTTAACTTCGATATGGGATGGCCGCCATGAGTTTAATCAAAACCTGGTTTGGGTTAGAAGCTGGGTTGCTTGCCCCAAGACTTATGATTTGCGTAGTCCCTCAATCAGTAGGATTGGGGTTGAATAAGAGACCTTCTCTCCTTGGAAGTTGACCCTGGCCTCGGCTATCGAGACCGACCCTTTCTTCAGATGGCCTTATCGGCATCTCGTGCAGAGTACACGGCTAAGGATAAATGGATAGGATCGACTATCGACAGAGAATATCGATGAAGTTGGCGTCGGTAGATATTCGTACCGATTGAATTTCCTGCCAACGTTTATATTTAGTCGATAGCAATATCGGCGAAAAATAAAGACAAGAGATCTTCGCTTGCGGGGACAAAAGCAAGCCTAGGCAATATGCTGTGAACATGAAAGCTTTACGTCTATCTCCGCGAACATGAGGAAGAGTAATAAGATAAAAGCGCGTGTCAGCTAGAAAATGAAAATGTTGGCTTATTTAAAAATGTTTTTTTTTTTTTTTTGGTAAGCACGTATGTACCTAGGTACCTACCTAACTCGCGCCCCAACGTACATCCATTTAACGCCAATCCCCACTAGAGATCGGGAACTGCCATCCAATAAAAATAGGGGTTGAAAACGATCGGCTTAACAAGCCACCTTTTCTTTGGTTCTGAATACGAAACGAGTACCGATGAAACGATCATGCTCCAGCTAGAAAGCTCGTGTTGCCGCTATCATAGTTAAATAAAAAAAAAAAAAAAAAAAAAATCCATGGTCTGGAACTTTTCAATTCCAACTCCATCACCATTCGCTTTTTTTTTCTCTTCTCTTTGCTTTTTTAACAAGATGAAAATGGCATGTTGCGTATGGCGGTACTGGTTACCTGTCTGTCTAGCTATTGTTGGCGTCTTTGCTTCGTCGAATACTGCACGCGCCGCCTGGCCGAACGGACCTTTCGTTACTTCGGGCCGCTGGATTCATGATGCCGCCGGCTCAACCGTCACCTACGTCGGTGTGAACTGGCCGGGGTCGCTGGACACCATGATCCCCGAAGGTTTACAGTATCAATCCATCCAATCAATCGTTTCCAAGATCAAAAGCCTGGGCATGAATACTATCCGACTCACATATGCTACCGAGATGGTGGATCAATATTATGATAATGGAGAGACCGATATAACAATTCAGAAAACTTTGACCGACGCCTTGGGACACGATGACGGAAAGGCAGTGTACGATAGAATTATTACCAACAATCCATCTTTCAGTGAAAAAACCACGCGGTTACAGGTTAGCCATCAGTGACGAACGAGCACATCGGATTCCCGAGGCTAATAATGTGATCAAAGGTTTATGACGCTATTGCAGCTGAATGTGCAAAGCAGGAGATCTTTGTCCATTTAGACAATCATATCTCAAAGGCCGGCTGGTGCTGCAGTCCCCTTGATGGGAACTCCTGGTGGGGTGATGAATTCTTCAACATCGACAACTGGACGCGAGGTTTATCTTTTATGGCAACTCATGTCCGTGCATCTGCATCCTAGGTCGTGATCAATTTATATCGCTGACATCAACTAGGGGAAATCATGGCCAAGCCTCACGTCGATGTCTCTAAGGAACGAGCTCCGCATACCCCTAAATAACGTCACCTTTGCCAGTAGTTCTTATAGCTGGGAACGCTGGTATACTTACGTTAAACAGGGCTCAAGTGCTATTCACACAGCCAACGGAGACGTCTTGATATTTCTATCAGGATTAAACTCAGATCAGGATTTGAGCCCTGTAGTTAACGGAACAGCACTCACGCCTGGTTCGGCCACTTTCAACCAAGACGATTTCTCAGGCTTCGCGAACAAATTAGTCCTTGAGCTGCATGCGTACGATAATATTTTTGGGCCCGGACCTAGCAATTGTACCGCTGTCGAAGCCGAATTGTATAACGCTGGGTTCAAGGCCTTAACAGACGAAGCTAAAAATCGGTTTCCCGTCGTCTTGACAGAGTTTGGTCTCGTGCAGAACGACGAAGCGAAGCAGGATCCTTATATATCTTGTCTACTGGATTATGTGCCTTCGGCAAACGCGGGCTGGATGATCTGGGAAATAGGGGGGAGTTACTACATTCGCGAGGGGACTCAAGATCAGGATGAAAGCTGGTAAGTTTCTTAACGTCTCTACTTGGTCCAGATATATACAACATGATATAGCATTGTTTTTTCAAGTCTCCGAGGTGCTGATTTAAAAATTAATTCATTAGGGGCCTATTGACGCACGATTGGTCGGATTGGAGGTCCCCGGACTTTGCCAACAACGCCTTGACGCCTGCGGCAAAGCGCACACTTACAATCGACCCGAACTCAGAAAGTAACATTTCTCCCCATACCACTAGTGGCGACGACAAATCCCGAGGGACGAGAATGGCAGTCATGCGTGCTTCGGCTTTGTTCGATATGCCGCTCTCGTTCCTTGTCGCAATACTTGTGGGATCTGTATCTGTCTTGAAATAGAGGACCAGATGAACATGTGGTTTCAGCACTTAGATCTTTAATAAGAGCGAATTTCTGGATAACACAACCGATTTCCAATGGATAATTAATACGCCGTATCATTTCTTGGAGCTGACATCTCTACAGTCTAGGCATCAAATTCAAACAAGCTCCGTAATCGTGTTCTCACATATTCGGCATTCAGCACAATCATGGCAACTTTGACGCGTGCATCTAAGTCCCACAGTGCTAGCTCCGAGCAGGTTTATTAGCCCATTGGTGCTACCTAGTGGCCATTGCAAGACGCATTATACCGTCAATAACAACGATTTTTCCAGGTCGCAATGTTAGATCAAGGAAGAACGCTGATTCCTCGAGCGTGTTCACCGTGCCGTGTGATACCATAATCCTCTGGCAATACAGACTGTCAAGCTCTTTCTGTACTGGCCGCATTATGTTAAGAACATCAGGCGTGATGCGCGATAATGCGACATTCACGGCTTGAACTCCGCGGGCGTTTGATACGTTCCACAGCTGCGCAGCAGCTTCTATCAGAGTATCACTGTCAAGCACGCGCTTCCCGCGATCGTGCCTCCAGTGGCCAATATGGTCACAGTAAGGAGACCCGCATCGCAAGGTCTAGGTAACTTCCCTTACGAAAATGTGGATAGCTACTTGGAAGAGGCACGGAGAAACCTTTTGAGGTACGAGAGCTTCTACAATATCAAGTACCAGAAACTCAAAGGACAGTCATTGTGGACTGTGAAATTGAATGGCATGGGATTATATCTCTTGTTTCGCTGAGAACCCTCAACTTACCTAGGAGACAACTAACTAGGCACCTATAGGTACCAGGTTAGGTACGTAAGAAAGTAACCTTGATTCTTGTTTTATATATATACCTATATATTTATCTAGAACCCTCAGTGTCACACCGCTATCCTTTCTCTCCCTTTTCTCCAAATACGTTTCATGCTATCCGACGGAGGGGCTATTGTACTAATCAGCCACGAGCGTGGAAGATATATTGATTGAACCATAAACTCCAGATAGTAGTAGACCAGTAAGCGATGGCTTCCCACGCGGCTCACGTGGACTTTAGATAGTATGTTTTCCTTGGTGGGTAGAAATAAAGATTTAAGGAAGTACATAAGACCTTGGATGATAGTAACTAGCGGAGATAAGTCTTAAGAATCTCCCATATATCTTGCCTATATGTACTAGTTGAGACCAGATACGGTAACACTTCATGATAGGTTGGTTACTAGATAGGTTCCATCGGACATTTGTTTTACAGCGTGTATTTTACAGCGTGTACATGTGAAAGAGGCCCGCTCAAGCTACATACGGGTTCCTGCCGTGACAGTTGAGTTGGGGCGATCCTTCTGTTCGGGTAGGCCACAAGGGCCCCCCAACTGGGCGTTAATTAACCCCACTATCTTCATTCAACAACAACAAAAACCGAACTTTCTCGTTCTCGTTTTCGTTCTTGTTCTTACGTTTTAAAAGAACCCACCCCGAACTTCTTCACGCAGACCAGCATTTTGAGATGCGAACTTTGATAGAGAAATTAATACGAAGGAATCAGTGCCTAACGAGGTAAGGAATAAAACTGGGAAATCGGAAAATTGGAATAGGATTGGAATAGAATTGGAAGGTTCAGTCAAGCTTCGCATTTGGTCGACCGGTCGTCCCGGTGGCAGACCATCAACCATCAACCCAAGGTCGGTTACGTTATTACATACGGTTAGACACACGCTCGTTCGTTTCGAATAAAATCGAATTTGGTTGAAGCTATCATTATCATCACTTTCCATGCACGACTACCTCCCGAACCCGGCGCTGATTTACGAGGGACCGGCGCTCCCCCGTGCCCCGCTAATCCTGATTCACGACGGCGGTGGTACCAGCTTTAGCTACCACTTACTTAACCAGATTGGCCGTCCGCTATGGGGTCTCGCAAACGCTAGGCTCCACGATGGTGGTTGGTGGGATGGCGGCATTCCGCAGATGGCTGCCCATTACGTCGGGCTCCTTTCTAAGGCGATTCCTGAGGGCGGCGATATCCTCCTCGGAGGTACGTATTCGCCTACTTACGAAATAGCGATATGACGATGCATCGATATATCGATATATACCAATATACCAATATACTAACACAGACCTCAGGTTGGTCATTGGGGGGCCTCTTATCACTCGAGATGGCACACCGAATCGCTGTGGCGAGGCGTGACGGTGGTACAGGAGCAAAGTTCCGGGTCAAAGGCATGGTTTTCATCGACAGCATCTGCCCAAACTTCTCACCGGAGATGCGGGCACGCCTTCCTGGTGAACCCGTAATACTATCGGCTCAGGAGTCGGAGGCTATGAAGCTCAAAGAAAAGGTCAACGTGAATATGACGCACGCTCGAATGATGGTGTCATTTTGGGAACTACCACGCTGGGAAGACGGGCTACAAGTACCACCAACCATCCTCTTACGAGCGAAAGAGTGGTTCAACCGAGACCCTTCCAAGAGCTTCGTAGACTTCGCGCGCGAGGATCGACTCCTAGGTTGGAGCAACTATAACGAAGAACACGGCAATTTCATGAAAGAAATTATAGATGTAGAAGGTCACCACTTTTCCATCTTTGATTTTGATAATGTAAGTTCATGGCCAGCGCTTAAATCCGTATTCAGCTTCCTTCACACACAGGAGAGTGTCGGATGAACTAATTTCCTTCATAGCTGGACGATGTCACGGCAAAGGTCCGCGCCGCAGCAGATCGGTTGGATCCACTCGGATTCTGAATGGCGATTCCTGATGAAGCATCATATTGCCCTTTATTGCACATTACGCATACACCGCAACCAAACGACTGGATTTTGATCTCCGAGGCCGGCGCTGCGAAAGGATTCTTGCATGGAGGCATGTAGAACTTTAGAGTATCGCCATTTTCAACACGTACACATATACGGGTTTCGTTTGATAGACTTAGGTACATAGGTAACGCATAGATAGAAGTATAACGGTACCAACTTCTCATGTGCTCTTTATATATTTTGCCAGGGCCTTCTTAATGGTGGCATTACCTTGCTCGAATAATTTTGTTCGCGTAGCCTCAAAACCGCCCTCTTTGAGCCACCTAAAACTTGTTAGCAACTGAGTACCATGTATCCAAAGGACAATTTATAAGAACTATGTAAATACATAAAATGTACGTACTCTTCTGCGTGCCCAATAGCAAACTGCTCCTCGCCTTTTCTTAAGTTCTCGTACATTCGTTCAATGTAAGGGCCCAATGGCATACCTATCTCGTGGCCGTTTATCATGTCTGGCTGGTGTTTGGTGTCATGAATCTCTGTTTGCACTGCAGGGGGGAACACTTCGACGAGGCGAATATTATATCCAGCGTCCTTAATCTGTTGTCGCACGTTCACAACGAAGGAGTGAAGTGCTGCCTTGCTAGCGTTATAACCGGGCGTGCGAATCACTGAGGCGGTAAAGGTAAGTAACTATTGAGACAAACTTATGAGCCATATATTGGGGTTGAAATTGGTAAGAACACCATGTCGACTTACTCGTCGGTACAAGCGCTAATGAAGCGTTTACGAATATCAAATACGCCTCAGCATCCCTGGAGACACGCTGCAAATGTGGCAGAAATGCCTTTACCAGGTGCACAAAAGACACGTAATTAGTATTGAATTCCTCGGTGAAGGTAAGCAGGTCTACCGTTTCCGGCTTGGCGAAGTTGAAAGGACGTTGGATGCCGGCGTTGAGAACTACGCTGTCTATATCCGGGTGCTGCTGCGTAATAGAGGAGACGAAAGACGGAATTTCGTCAAACTTGGCGATGTCAACCGCTACGCCACTTGATCCGGGGTACTTTTCAACAAATGCGTCTAGACGATCCTGGCGTCGGCCTATTGCGATGACGGAAGTTCCCTCGTTGTGCAATTTTGCAGCCAGAGCCTCGCCAATGCCGGACGTCGCGCCAACGATAAGGGTTTTCTTGTAGAGCGGGGCCATTATGACTAGGACGTAAGAAATGAGTGTTTTTGTTATACTGGTTGATGTTATCCAATTGTAAGCAGCTGTGTCGCCTTGGTAACACAGCCTTTATATGTGTAATTTTGCCAACGACGACTTATCTGGAGAACTGGCGATGTTTTCGCATCTCGCTTTCGGAGCATGGAGATAAAAGGGCCCCGCACTTGGGCCGCATCTTCATAGTTTCCGAGCGCGAGAAGGCTTCGTCCTTTCGTCGTCACGGCTGTATTGTATCTCCGTACGTGCCGTTAGGCGTTCAACTCGACGACGTAACACCAAGAAATCCTGGGAATTAAATAGAAGGGGTAAGACGATCATGCTGAAGGCTATTTGACACATTGTAGATATTTGCGGGGCGTGTTGAACGAGCACTTGTACCGGAACTTACCTACAGGTAGGTTAGTTGTTTCCTACCTCCTTAAACTCTGATCGATACCATGTCTCTCCAGCGATCTAAAAGACACACGAGTAAGCTATTATACATAGTAAGTGTGCGTTTCGGCGAAGGCATGTATCATGGTGAAAATCTTGCGTAGGCTTATGCAAAATTCTAAGACTGCTTGTCTACCTCGTGCTCGAGGGACGAATGTATCAAGACTTAGTAAAGACGTATATACTCTGGAGCGCGCATTGGATTAGGAAACAGTTCGAGTACAAGATGATTGCACCAATTAATAACAGACAGACGAAATGGGAATGTAATCGTGGGGGTGCCCCGTTTGCTATAACGGAATCTGGGATAGGTCTTATAGCGGCTTGCAGTGAGTTGTACGGCAATTCATGTATCATTTTTGGCTTCCCCACCAAGCAGCTCGGGAGCTGGCAATGCTCGCAATCTGATGAGTCCTGTTATTAAACATAATCACCGACCTCAACGGGTCAGTCCTCGATCTGCCCTGACATACACTGGTCGTTTGGACTCACCAAAGTCCTTCGAAAGTCCGGATAGCCCAATCTCCTTTGTTTTCCCTCTCAAACTAAACAATAAGGTCATCCGTACCTACTTACCAACCAATTATGTGACGCTCATACATGGCTTAGGGAGGCTTTCAAACGCTGCCAATGGTTTAGACGGGCTGAAGTCAATCCCAAGTTACTTGCTTAACCTGGCTCATTTAAACTGCTGGATATAAAGTCCGTCTTTTTGCAGCCCATAAAGACCTTTAGTAGGTAGCTGCTATTGATAAGATTACGACTTTTTCGCATATATAGGCAACACTATCCTTTGCCTAGTGTTGTAAGTTGGACACCCGTTTAGCGCACGTAATCGAATAGTTTGCATGGGGTGATGTGTTTTCATTCTATTGGAGACTTATCAACCTTAGAATACTCATCCAAGGGTGGTTAAAGGGGTAGGACCACCAAAGAAATTAATACATGTAATTTATAAATCATGAACATTAGATATTTTTGATAAATATTCACATATATATACTGCTGTGTAAGGTAAAGGGGGGGGAGGGGGGGTTAAGATGTCGCTGATTTATCGAGAAACATAACCCCTTTTGGACAGAAATGTTTCAGTCCCACCTTTCTTCACAAGATTAAGATTCACAAGATTAAGAACAATCACGACCTCTGACGTCACATCCCAGAGTTATTTGTCTACACTATTCATGTATCAGCATGGTTTTGTAGGGCTGAGACTTTCCTCCGAGAGTCAATTCGATAGGCGTCGGTATCCCGGCTTTGATATCTGAAGATAGAGGCGTCGGCCGTACTACCAAGCCTTTGATATTGAAAGCGGGTAGTTGTTAGTAACTTGTTAGCTGTCTTATGCTGTGTTCCTCGAACGACCCAAGGAAGCGAAGTCCTTACCGCCAATTGCCCAATCATGACCCGTTCCTAACCAGAACCATGTTTCCAGCCTTGTCCTTTTGTTTAGGTCAAAGTTCCCTGATTGGAGGATCATAGACATGTGAAATAGGGGGTGGGAGGTAGTGAGAGGCTGAGAGCGATTTGTAGTGAGGGTGATCGGCGATGATAAGCTAGCCGATCATGTCGCAGCTCCACCCATTCGATTTCTACATGCTGTGCATCACTGACCGTTGGGTTTTCGGATGTCCTAACCTGTGGGTCGGACCAGTTTGATGTGCAACCACCACAAGCCAACAAGCCGCCCATATTTAGCTTGTCCACCGTCAAGTCGAGCGCCTGAGGCTCTCACCGTTAGGTGTCTACCGCGGCCGGCGCGGCGTCGAGCTCGTTTGACATACGCAGCTACACTGTCATAGAGAATACAGTAGCTCTCGTAAACGTATCTGTGATATGTATGTGGTCTTGAGAAAATAAACACAGCGATAAGCTATGCGGCCGGCCTCGAAACGTTTCACGAGAGCCAAGTCAACGAGGGTTAGGCGACCCGGTATTCTCTTAATAAGAGGGTCTGGTGTGTTTGAATACCGGAACCTTCCATCCCAATGACCACATTGCACATACTGAGGGGGCGGGCGATCGCAATATGTTCGCGTGGATTGTACATCCTTTACCTAGTCGGTTCCGACACCCCCTATCGAGCGTATATATCCTCTTCCCGCAGCCCTCTTCGACAAACTATCTTCACACAGCTTCCGACATATTCTATTCTCACTCCTATCCTGCCGTTTCGTGAGGTAAAAGCCCACCCAGTGTAAGTTTCGTAATGCGGTCTATTTCTCTTACTATCGCTAACTGAGGTCCCCAGCTCCTTTTCGATCAGGTAGTCCTGGAAGCCCAGCATCCAGTCCAGTTTCCCGTCACTTTTGTGCAGTTAAAGCATCATGAAGAACTTTGGTGCAATCCTATTCCTTTTGGCTTCGGCCGGCACATTCGTGACGAGTACGCCAGCATTTAGAAACGAGAGCCGAGCTATTTCGGCTGACTGTATGTTTTTATATTCTCGTTTTCAAATCCGCCTATTGAGAGACGCTTACTAACTCCATATCCAGCCGCTAGTATCGCAGCGCGAGCACTAGAACTTGGTATGGTAACTGTCATGATATGTAGCACGAGCCGTGTTTAACAATATGTAGTGCCCCGAGTTAGGGTGGGAAGCAGGTCAAACGAGACGGAGAATGCAGCCAGGTCTCTAGGTACGTGTAACTACGGCCTATCCAGTATTATGAAGCATCTATTCTAAACCAGAACAACAGTGATCCCACGGAACGTGAATTCCACGGAAGAAACTACGGCCAGCTCTCTGGGTATGTATCCGCGACATATAGCTATGAATACTTTCATAGAAATTTTAGTAGCTAATGCGGATTTGAATAGTCACACGTGGGAATGGAAACTTCTCTGAAGTTGCAACCGGCAAACGGTCCGCAGGTAAGTCGAATTTGAGTCTGAATATTTCATTGAAGCAGATGTTAACGCATCTTAACGCATAGCTCCACACCTAAGACGAGGAAAACTTGGATTTCGCTCTGCGTCGAACGAGACCGACGCTTAGGTACTAGATGAAGATTCTGGGTAATCCGTGGGCTAATAGCAGGCAATAACGTAGGAGGAATATCATCGAGAACATCGTTCGGCTTGGACTGGTTTTCAGGATAGATTTTACCACAGGTTGGATTATATTAAATATAGTATTATACAGCGAGGCTTTCGGCGTACCTCTTAAGTTGCTATGCAGGTTTGCAGATGTGATATTGGTAGACATCGAAGCACTGGGTGCTGAACTACGCTATCAAGTGTCAACCATAGTGGACGTGAGGCTAGACATATAAGCTATTACGGTCAGAACCCATAGTGAACCTATTCCAGTGTCGAGGACCACTAATTCAGCTGCAAAAATAAAGCCTCAGCAATGAGACGTAGAGAATTGCGAGCTGGGTAGACAATGTAAATTGCTGTCATCATGCTCCTTATGTAGTCGACAGAGGCTTCCAACTAAGTTCATGTCATAATTAGCCTCGCTTCAGATAGATTAAAGACGTTACGGTACGTAGGAAGGATGCAGTGGTACTACCTAATAAGGGTGTGCGATACGGAGGATGAAAAAGCTTCTAGCCAGGCCCAATCAGATTTCGGCTCCTGGTTGGTTGGGTTGCAATTCGAAAGTACCCCGCTGATCCTTTCGATATGGGAATAGGGAGCCTACAACGTCATCTCTTCACATATTATTCTGAATATCATCCAGAACCCTATAAAATAGACCTGTTGCGCGACGGGCTGAGAAAGAAAGCGGGGGAATTGATGAAGAATAAAGTCAGCAGGATTAAATAACCAATGTTTAGGTACCTAGCATGTTTTGAATTACAACTGGAATTTTTCTCTCCTTCGTCATAGGAGCAAATATATACAGTTAAAAATCGTGTCGTAACGCCGAATCCAAAGGCCTTCGCACGATCAGGATATTTTTACGATGCCGTGTCGCTTGGCAACACAGCCGGAAGACCGACCATAAGGTTTATCGTTAAACTCCTCAGTGCTTCGTAGCGATAGTTAACAACTTCACCCACGAAGTTGGTAGATTCAAATACAAAAACAACTCCTAGCCAGCTCGTGTCACCATGTACACCAGCATAATATGATTTCGTCTATCGTTCCCTTCTCGGTGAGCGTCTCATCGTTCGTTTACCGTACCTCGCTCACGTCGACGACATCTGGTTTCCAGTCCCGAGAGCTGCGCTTCGACGAGGAGCCAAATCCCGGCATCGAGGAGAATCGATTTAATCGCTTCTTCTGCGCTAGCGTCTGCGGCTCGGTGTTGTAACGGCTTCTTGGCTCTTCGACAACAGCACTATGGCGCCTACTGGGCTCTTCGACTGGAGACGAGGCGGTGGTGGCAGAGCTATTGGTAGATGATCCCGTAGCGTTCGGGGTCTGGTATATGTATTCGCCATCAACGTAGATGGCGTTGCTAATGAAAGCCGAGCGACGATGGCGGTTGCGCGTGTACCGCTGCTCGAGCCGGAATAGCTCAAGCTTGGCTTGGATCTTTTCAATCAAACTCGGCATCGTGACGATTTTGGATTTGCAATTATTTCGCCTTTCAAGTAAATTCCAATGTCTCAAACGAAGGCTTCGTTAACTTTTTGCTTTCCAATTCCAGGTATTACGACTAATCTGGCGAGGAGCTAGTGGTGGCGCGGTTTCAAAGGTCCTTGGATGATTCACTTGATGTCTATTGTACTCTAATAGGTAGTTACAGACGTGAGTTGTTTGGTATTAAAGGGCGCGAATATGGTAGCGATCGATTTATTCTTGCGGCAAATCTGGGTATTACTCGTTATAAACGAACGAAAGGGAACAGTCCTGTGTTCACCGGGTATGTGGTTGGTTTTATGTATGACTAGTATAGTAAAGGAATGGGAATCGGGGGTTGGGAAAGAGAGAAAGAGAAGTAAGAAAAAAAAAGAGGCCAGCAAATTAAAGACGATTTAGGATAAGTTAGGAAGACTATTGACAGGGGAAAGAGAGTTTGCGTAGAAATGAGCCAACAGGGTCAGGAACGTTATTAGAAACGAGAGTTGAAGAAGGCCGAGATGGGAAGGGGAAGTTCAGCTACGAATTCACCTAGAACTCGCTAAAGAATGTACCTTAGGTACCTAACCAATGTAGCTAAATACAGCTAAGAGGCAGGGATCTTTAGGCTTTGGCCCCCTACATGCGCATAATGTCTAGCCAGATTAGCCACTAACCTAACCATTACAACACATGCAGAGAGGTTACATAGTAGAAATATTAACTAGCCTGTGCTAGGTGTTATATTATCTAATATATACCATACCGGCAGAATGTAAGTTTAAGAAATCATTTTAAATCTCATTTAAATAATTTTACTTAAAAGAATTATTTAAATTAAGCGTAAAAGTTTTATATATAAAATTATTTTATATATAAAACCATTTTATATTAAAATCATTTTATATTTAAAGTTATTTAATTTTAAAAATTTTTTTATATTTGTGATTATTTATTATTAAAGGAAATTATTTTATACTTAAAACCATTTTATATTTAAAATTTTTTTATATTTAAAATTATTCTATAAATTAATATAATTTTATATTATAATATTATTTCATTATTTAAAATAATATACATTTTCTTTAATATTTTTATTATTAAAATAATTAAAATTATTAATAATAATTTTAATTATATAAATATTAACCATTTTAATATTATTTTAACTTTATTATAAAAAAGATATTTTCATTTATAATTTTTTTTATATAATGGTAAAATTAAATTTTAAATAAATATATTATTTATAACTTTAAAATATATTAATATATATAAATATATAAAAAATAATTATTATTTTATTTTATTTTTAAAATATAATATATTAATTAATTAATAGTTAAATTATATATTAAATTATAAAAGTACTTAATAAAATTAAATAATTATTAACATTTAATAAAATAATTATTAAAAAAAATTAATAATTTATAAAAAATTTAAAAAATTAAAGTAATTACTTATTATTAAATAATATTAAAAACTATATTTAATAAAATATATTTATATAATTAATATGATTTTACTTTATTTAATATTATTACATTTATTATTTTTAATATTTAAATTTTAAATTAATTATTATTTTATTAATATATTATTTTTATTTTTTTTTAATATAAATTAAAAATAATTAAAATATAAATTATATACTTTAACATTTATAATTAACGAATATTTTAATTTATATAAATAATATTAATATTATTAATAATAATTAAATATAATTTAATTAATAAAATAATAAATAATTTAATAATAGTTAATATATTATTTAACTTTTTTAAAATATTTAAATTTAATAATTTATTTTATATCCTTATATATTATAATAATATTATTAATGTAAAGATATAAATTATATTATAAATATTAAATAAAAATATTTAATTAATACGTTTAAATTAATTTAAATTATAATATTAAATATAATTACTAATATTAAAAATATATCGTATTTTAATAATTTTATATTTTTAAATTAAGTAAAAAATTATTAATTATTTTCATTTAAAATTATAAGTTAATATAAAATAAATATAAAGATTACCTTTTATTAAACTTTAATTTATAAATTTAAAGGATTTTAAAATTAAAATTATATATTAAAAAGTAATATTAACTATATTTATAATTTTACTAATATATTTTTTAAAATTTAAATAAAAAAGTTGAAAATAAATTATAAACTTTTAAAGGTAATATATTATAATTTTAAATAAGATAAAATATGTTTTTAATTTTAATTATTAAAATATAATTAATTATTTTAATATTAAAGTAAATATAATTATTAAATATTTTAATATTTTTTTTTATATTATTTTTATTAATATTAATTTTATTTATTAATTTATTTTAATTAAAATATAAAAGTATTTATTTAAATAAAGTAAGGTATTTAATATAAAATTTTTATATTATGGTAATTAGTTTAGGGTTTTTTATAATAAAAGTATTTTGAAAAATAAAATATAAAGTTATTTAAATATTTTGCTTTTTTAAAAATATTTCCTTAATATTATATTTATTAATTTCTTGTACATAATATTTAAAAAACTTATTTAATATAATTAATTTTAAAATATAATAAATATATATTTAATTTAAAGTAATATATTTAAATGTTTAAAGTAAGAAAAGTTAAAGTATAAAAGGTACTTTCTAATATAAATCTTTTTTTATAAAAACATTATAATTTATTATTATATTATACTTTTTTTTAAAAGTTTATAAAGTAATATATAATATATATATTTAACTTTTTTATATTATTTAAATATTATAATAAATATATTTTTAATATTAATATTATTATATTATTTTTATTTATTTTTAAATTATTAAACTTATTAATAAATATAATTAATTTTATTTATAAATGCAAAAACTTAAATATGTAAATATAAAATTAATTAAAATATTTTTTAATTTTTTTAATAATTACTTTTATTTTAATATTATTTAATATAATAATTTTTACTTTTATTAAAAGATTATTGTTTTTTATAATTATAATATATATTAAAATAATAATATTAATTAAATCCTTATTTTTAATAATTTTTTTATAAAAAAAAATTTTTATATAATAAGGTTTAAATTAATTTTTAAGAGAAATAAAGATAATAATTAATTAAATAATATGGGAAAACATATTATAATTATTTAAATAATATTTTAACAATTATAATTATTAATTATTAAGTGGGAATAATTACGTTTATAACTTTAAATTATATTTATTTTACGTTATAATAATTAATATATTATTTTAAAAAAGATTATATATTAAATTTATTAATTTAATATATTTAAAATAAATAAGGTTAAATAGGTATAAAAATATAAAATTAAATATTAATAAAATAATTTAAAATAGTGGGTTTAAATTAAATATACCTTATTATAAATTATATATATTTTTATTAACTTTATCTTTATATTTATTTACTATTATTTTTTATATATATTTTATTTGGTAATAATATTAATTATTTAATATAATGTTAAAATTTAAAGTTATATTTAATTTTTAAAAATTCCTTTATAATATTATTTTATAATAGTAATAATATAAGATATTATAAGGGTTTTTATTTTTATTATTTTTAATTTATTAAAGTATATTTTTTATATAATATAAATAATATATATATACGATAATAGATTTCCTTTTAATAGTTAACTTTACCTTTTTTTCCAATTTTCTTAACTTTTTAAAGGTTTTAACTATATTTTTAAAATTTAATTTATGGGGCTTAAGGATTAAAGGATATATATTATTAGGTTTAAATTTTTTCTTTATAAATAATTTAATAAAAATAATATAATTGTTTATTAAAGATTAATATAAATTTAAAAATATATTAAAGTTATTAATAAAATTTAAATATAAAATAAAGATAATTAATTTTATTATAAATTTAACTTGGTTTTATTATTTTTTAAATAATTATTATTTATAAATAAGGAACTTTAATTTAGTATAAATAAAATTAATATAATAAAGGGGAATTATTTTTTTTATATTTTATATATTAAGGTTTTAATTTATATATTAATTAAAAAAAATTATATAATAAGTAAATTAATATATATTATGGTTATAAATTATTATTAATTTTATAAAGGTATTATATTTTAATTAAAGTATATTTTATTTTATTAGTTTTTTTCTATTTTATTATAGTTTAAAAGGGTTTAAATTCTTAAATATTTTTTTAAATCTATAATTATAATAAATATTTATAATTATATATATATTAATCTTTAAGATATATATTTTTTGTAAAATTAATATGAATTTATTATAATTATAAGGTAAATTTAAAATAATATTATTTAATTAATTATTTTTATAATTAAAAAGAAAATCTTTTTAAATTTTTAATACCATAATAATAATATTTTTATTAATATAAGACTTTATATATATATTAAAGTTATAATCATATATTTAATTAATATGTAAATTATTAATTATATTATTATTATTTAAAATTTAATAATATTTATATAAAAAGTTATAATATTAATAATATATTTAATTATTTAAAAAAATTATAATATTCAAGTAAAGGAAATAAATATATTAATTATTAAATATATATATTAATTTAATTTAATAATGCTTATAGTATAATTTAATTTTTTAATTAATAAATTAGATTAAGTTAAAATATATATTATTATTAATATTAGAATTTATAAATATTTTAAATAATGTAATTAAGTTAAATAATATTAATTTTATTATAATTAAAAGTAATTCTTTTATTTATTAATTTTTTTATTTTTTATAGTTTAATTTTTTACCTTATATTTAAAAAATTAATTTTTTATATATTTTAATTTTATAAGATTATGTTTTAATTAATATTTTTTTAGTTTTAAATGGTATATTTATTTTATATATTAATAAAAAAAGTAATTATTTATAAAATTAATTTAATAAAGTTATTAATTGTATGGGGAGGTTTTTAATTTATTTAATTTCTTTATTATTATTATTATAAAAAAAAGTAAGAATTTCATGTAAAAATATTTACTCCTTATAATTTATATTAATAAAATTTGTAAAAGTAATTAAAGTTATTTTAAATTTAAATATTTCAATTTCTTAATTTTAATAATTTTTAATTAAATATGAAATGTTTATTAAATTATTATATTTATAATTATATTTCATAATATATAAAATAAATAAGGGTTTAAATAAGTTTAATCCTATTAATATAATTAAATTTTCTAATGGTTAATTATTCCAATGCTTTAATAATAAAATTATATCCTTTATTTCATTATTATTATTTTTATTATTAAATAATTTTAATTATAAATTATATTTAAAGATATTTTTATATATTATAATAGTTTTTATATTTATTAAATTTAAATTAAATCTTATAATATAATTTATATTATTTTAAATATTATTATAATAAATTACTTTTAAATTTAATATTTTTAATTATAATTAATTATAAATATAAATTTCTATTATTAAAAAATACATTTATATTTAAATATATATTATCATTATTAATATTATTATTATTATCGTTATTATTATTATTATCATTATTATTATCGTTATTATTATTATTATCATTATTATTATTATTATCGTTTTTATTATAATGCTTAATATTTTCCTAAATACCTTATATTTAATCGTTTTTAATATTTACTATTATATTTTTATTAAAATTATAAAACATAATATCCAATTTTCCAATTATTTTATTAACCATTATTTAAATTAAATCTATTTTTTCAATAAGTAATATATTATTATTATTAATATTTTATTAAATTTTTTATAAGTTTTAACTTAACTTTTTTATTAAATATATTTAAAAAGTAAGATATTTTTTTTTTTTACCTTTTAACATTTTTATTTATAATAATAATAATGATATCTGTATTATAAAATAATATGCCTATTATAATATATTTAATAAATACAAATTAAAAGGGAAAAAATATAATATTAATTTTAAAAATAAAAAAAAAGTTTTTATTTTATTTTTTATTTTTTTTATTTAATTTATTTAACTTTAAATATATTAATACATTTTTTTATTTTTCATTTAATAATACTTATTTACTTAATAATATTATTTTAATACCTTAGATAATAACTTTATTAAGAAAGTACTTATGAACCTTAATTTAATAATAGTTATAATTATATATATTTTTAAATATAAATGTTTTTTAAAAAAAAATTATAAAGTTAATTTTATTTTATTAATATTAAATTTATAATTAAAATTTATTATTATTTTCATTATATTATTTTTTATAAAGTATATTAAAATATAATAAATAATTAATTATTAAATTTATTTTTTAAGTTTAATAAATATAATAAAAGAAAGTTTTATTTATAATTTACATTTAAAAATTATATTATACTTTTATAAATTTTATATTATTTATTAAATATTTAATATATATTTAATTTTAATATATTTATTAAAGTTAATTTACCATTAAATATTATATTAAGTTATGTAAATATTAAAATAAATAAAAGTAAAAAATTAATTATTTTTATTTTTAAATTAAAGGTAAATAATAATAATAAAAAAGATATTTATTTATTAATTAAAAAGATTTTTTTAAAATTCTTTTTTAAACTTAATTATAAAATAATAATTAAATTATTTAATAAATAAAAGAATTTTATATATTTTTTTAAAAAAGGTGCAAGTAATAATATGGGATTTAATAATAATAAAAAGTAAATAAAAGTAAAAATATAATGCGATTTTAAACTATAAAAACACTTTTTAATATATTAATTATATATTAATATAAATTAGATAATTAAAACTTTATATTTAAACATTAATATATTATTTAAAAATTTTAAAATAATTCGCAATTATTTTATAAATATTTTCCAAAGTTAAAAATATAAAATATTATTTAAATAACTTTATATAAATAAAAGGTTTTTTTATTATCTTATAAAATATTAATATATATAATAAAACCTTTATTAATTAAGCAATTTATAAATATTTAAATATAACATTTAATAATATAAAAAATGAAATTAAAAGAAATGAAATATATTAATTTTTTTAAAATTAATTTAATTTTAATATATTTTATTTTATATAAAGTTTTAAGATTTTTATTACTTTAAAAATTTATAAAATATTTATTTATTAATATAATTTCCTGTTTTATATTTTAAAGTATATTTTTAATAAATTTATTACATTTATGGTTTTTATAATTTTAAATAAAAAAGCCTTTAATATAAAGAATAATTATAAATGGATTATATAAAACACTTTTAAATAAGTAAATAATAAAAATAGTTATAAAAAAATATGGGATAATTTTAATAAATTTATTAAAAATAAAATGTTTAAAAATATTAAATTAAATTATTTCCTTTAAACCTAATATATATTAAAAGTATTAAAGATAAAAAATAATAATTTAAAAAAATATAAATAAATTAATTTAAATATTATAAAATATTTAAAAATACTTTAAGTTTTTTTACCATTATTACTTAAGAAAATATTAAGATTATTAATGATTTTAATTTAAAATGTATTTATACTTTTAGATATTTTAATTTATATTAAATTAATATAGTTTAAAACTTTTATTTAAAATAAAAATATTTAATTTTAAATTTTAATTTTAAGTTTAAATGTATTATTAAAGAATTAATAATATTATTTAAATTTTATTTTTAATTTTAGAAAATAAAAAAAGATTTACGTTATATAATTAAAATGTAATGTAAATTTATTAATAATTATTAAAAAATAATTAATTATATTAAAATAAAAGTTATAATGTTTTTATATCGTATATACGATAATGGTGTAATTTAATATTAATAATTCTAGTAATATTATAATAAATATAAGTACAGTTTATATGGATAGTAATAACGTGTAAAATAAAGTTATTAAAAATTAAAATAAAAATAGTAAAAAAAGAAAATAAGATAATAATAATAAATATAAAAATATAATTAAACTTTTTTTTAAAAAATTAATAAATATAATATATAAAAATTAAAAGGAAAAAATTAATAAAATAAAAAAGTAAATTATTAATATTTTTAATATTAAATTTATATAACGTGTATAAAATATATTTATACTTAATATAAAAAAATAATATATTAAATTAATTAAATTAATTAATATTAAAAAAAAGATAAATATAATTAAAAAAGAAATACATAAAATAAAAAAAAAGGTAATAAATGTTATTAACATATTTTAAAGTTTATTCGTAATAAACTTGATTTTTAATTAAGTTAACGTAATAGTAAGTAATACAAGGTTATAAAGTAATGCAATTATTATTCCTAAATATTACATAAAAAGAATTACTATTAAAGGCTTTTTAAGCGTTTTAAAAATAGTTAATAAAAATTCCATTAAATTTATACAAATTATAAATATAACATTTAAGTAACTTAAAGTTATAATAATATATTACTTATATAATAAAAATATAATTATAATATTTAAAAAAGGAATTATAACTTATAAAATTAATAATTAAAATTAAATTAAATAAATGTTTAAAAAATAAATAATAAAAATAAGAAAATTATTTATTTTTATTATAAAAAGTTTAAAAATAAATAAATTATATAATATATATATAAATTTAATAAATTTAATTAATAAATTAAAAAAAGAAAATTTTTTTTATATTAAAATTTTTAAATTAATATATAAAAAAGTAAAGGAAATTACTTATATTATAATAATACTTTACATAGGTTTTTTAAAAACTGTATAAACATTATACAATAATAAGATATTTTAAAAAATAAAATTTTTTTTATATAAACCTTTTATAAAAAAAATTTAAATAAAATAATATTTTAAATGTTATAAATTTAAATATATAGTGAAATATTATTAGGAAAAGGTTTATTGTATTAAATATATAAGTTTAATTTATAAAAAGGGAAAAAATAAATATATTAATATAATTTAATATAAAAACTATAATAAATTATATATTACATAAAACTATAAATATAAATATATAATAAAAATAAAAGAAAAAATAAGGAAAGTATATATTTATTATTTAAGATAATTTAAAAAATAAAATGAATTAAGTTATTACTTTAATATTAATTAATTAACTTATAATAACTTTTAAATCATTTATCAATAAAAAAAAACCAAAAATATAAATAATTTTAATCCAAATTACAGTAATATTAATATTATAGCTAATATACCAAAAAAAGGATATTTTTAAAAAAGTGTAAATATAATAAATATACCAAAAATTAATATAATTTTTTTAATTATATTTTTACCTTTAATAATTTTAATAATATTTTACTATAACTTTACATTATTTAACCAGGAAAAAGAGTAAATTTAATAATAAATATATTTTAATAATACTTAATAATAAAAGTAAAAATAGTATAATAAAATATAATATAAAAAATAGGAATTTTAATATAAACGTTAAAAGCTTAAAATAATTATAATATTATAATAATATAAAAGTTATAATTTATTAAGGGGAAACCTTATAATCCCATTAATAATAATTATATATTTATATAAGGAAAAGTTAAAAAAGTAATAATTTATATACGTAAAATAATAAATATAAAGAATTAGAAAAAAAAGGTAAGATATAATTAGGTAATATGTTATTTTAGTATTACCGTTAAAGAAATTATAATATAAAATATATATATAAAGCTTGTAAGGAGTATATATTATAATTTTTTATAAAAAATAAAGAATAAAAAAAAAGGTAAAAATCATATAATAATAAAGGATTTTAATATATATTATTTATTATAGAATAAGGAAAATAAAATAGTTAAAAACCTTAAAAATTTATTAAAATTAATTTCCTATTAATAATTTAAGTTAATTATAAAATAAGGTAAAATCATTAAAAAAATATAAAAATAAAGAAATTTAATATTTAATTTAATTTAAGTAAATATAAAATTATTATATAAGAAATTAAAGGAATTAAATTAGGTTAAATTAAATTATATAGCATTAGAAATAAATATTTTTATTAACTTATTATTAAAATAATTACAGTCCGAATATAAAATATAAATATGAAAAAATATAAATATAATATTATTAAAAGTAAAAATAAAAAAAATTATAATCTTTAAATTCTTTATAAAGTTAAAGAAATTAAACTTATATATTAAATATTTAATAAATAAATTATAAAAGATAATTAATATAATAATATTAAAGTAAAAAAGTTTTTTTTTTTATATTATATTATAATAAAATAGGAAAATTAAAAAAGTTAAAAAAAATATAATAAATGTATAATAGAAATAATAAATATTAAAGATGGGATTATATTAGCATAAATTAAAGGTAATATTAAAAACATATAAAAAAGTAATTTATATAATAAAAAAAAATTATTAATATTAAATTTTATTTAAAATATTTATAAATAATAAATTATTTTGGATATTAAAATAATAAGTTTATTTTAAAAATTAATAAGTAAAAATAAAAGATTTAAATTTTCTTATTTTAAGAAATAATAATATATAATAATTATAAATGAAAACTTATAAAAAAAAGGTAAAAATATTTAAGGATAAGTTTTTTTTTAACCTAATATTGGACTTTATAAATATTAACCCTTCCATTAAATATATTAAAAAATTCCAAATAAATAATAAAATAAGTTAATATATTATAAAGAAAATTTTATATAAAATGAAAAAATGGAAAGTTTTTAAAGAAAATAAATTCCTTATAAGGTATTTTTATAAATATAAAAAATTATTATTTACAGTTATTACATTAATAACTTAATATAATTTTAAATATAAATATTATTTAAAGAAATTATATTACGCAATTATTAATATTTTACTTAAGTTAAATAAAATAGTGGAAAAAAAAATTTTATTAAATATATATAAATTAATTATTTTATTAAATATTATTAAAAAAGTGGTAAAATAAATTATAATTTAATAAATTATATTTATAATAAAGTATTATAAATTATTATCTAATAGGTAAATAAATAATAAAAAATATAAATTAATAAAATTAACTATTTATATAGTTATTAAAATAGTGTATTTAATATGGAAAAAGGGTATTAAGGTAATTTTATTATAATTAAATATAATAAAAGCTTTTAACCATATAGTTATAAAATACTTATTCTATATATTTAAATAAAAAAAATTCTTAATATAAATATAAAAATAAATAATAAATTTTATGGATAATAAAAGATATAATTAATATTTAATAATAAAGTTAATTAAAAAATTTAATTAAATATAAAGATCTTTTAAAAGTTTTTTTTTTTTTTAATATTATTTATATTATATATATTTATATTATATAAAAAATTTAAAAAAAAAAATATATTTATAGTAAGGTTTGTAAATAATATTAATTTAATAATAATAAAACTTAATATTAAAAAAAATATTATTAAATTAAAATAAACTTATTTTAAATATAAAATATAAGTAATTTAATATAGAATAATATTTATTCTTTAGAAAAATAAATTAATATATTTCATTAAAATATATTACTTTAATCGTATAAAAATTAAATTAAAGATTATTATTATAAAACTTATAAAAGGAATATAGTTTTTGGATATATGGTTTAATAAAAAATTATATTAAAAAAGGTATTTAAAAGTAATTAAAGTAAAAATAAAAAAGTAATAATATACTTTTTTTAAGTTAATAACATTAATTTAAAGGTATAATGTGTTAAAAGTAAAAAAATTTTATATTAAGGTAATATGTAATATAATAGTATATAAAATAATAATTTAATATATATTTAATAAAAAAAGTAAAATTAAAAGTATAATTTAAAAATTTAAAATAATTTAATTAACTTACTTTTAAAAGGTTATTAAAACATATAAAGTAATATTAATAAAATATATTAAAAATAAAATAAGTTATCCTTTATTAAACCTTTATTTTAATAAATAATTAATTAAATTTAAAAAAAAAAGTAAGGATAAATATAGTTTAATAATAATTATAAATTATTATTAGTATAATAAAGTAAGCATATATATATATATATAGTATATGGTAATAAATGAGGGTATTCCTAAGGTTATATTTTATTTAATTTGTATATATAAAAATAAAAGATTTAACTACGTTAGTTATTTATCTTATAAAAAGTGTAGGTGGTTAGTTAAGGTTATAAATCTTAATGGTTATATTACTTGTAAGGTAAAATAGTTATAGGGTAATTATATTAAATTAGTTAATTAAGAATTATTTATTGGTAATTTATTCTAATATTGGTAATTTTTCTTTTTAATTAATGAGGTTATTTTTAATTATTTTAACTTATATGAAAAGTTTATATGTTTTATACGTTATTTATTAACTTTATTCCTAAAGTCCCTATCCATATATATCCTCCTTTTTTATTTTTTTACTTATTCTTATAATTGTATTATTAAGGTATTTATTTTAATAAGGGTTTATAAACCTTTATTTAAAAAGGTTTTTATTATTATATTAATAAGGTTATTTTTATTATATATTTAACAAATATTATATATTTTTTAGTGTTTATATAATTGTTGTAATATTATAATATTAATTATTAAGTGTTTTTTCTTTATTATCCCTAATTTAATTAAATATTTGTATAGTAAAAATAAGTTTATATAAATTACGATAGGTATTTTTGGTAAACTTAATTTTTTAAAGATAATTATAATTATAATGTTTATTAAAATAGCTATATTTATACTGTGTATTATAGTGTAAATCTTATTTACTAATATGTTACGCGTAATGTGTTTATATTTAATTGAGTTTTAATGGATTATATTATTTATAATTATAAATGTTTTATTATTTAAATCCTTATTCGTTAGTATAATTATATATTTAATTTATAATGTTAAATTTTTATTATTTGTAAATAAAACATCTATAAATATGTATAATTTAATAGTTTTTAACTTTAAAGTAATATATTATAAGCTTTATTTAATATTATCTCACTATTATTTAAAGCAATGATTTAATTTAATAACTTGTTTATTTTTAAGTTTTCTATATTAAGTTATTTCTAAAAAATTAAACATAGCTTTTAATTAATAAATAATAATTAAATAAACACTTTTAACACATTACTTTATATATTACTATATTATATTATTATTATTACAGCTAATTTAAGTAATTTCTTTAACCTCATTTTTATAATGTAAATATAAACTATTATTATTTTTAAATAAAAGGGTATAATCATTAAATATTAAAAGTTTATTTATAATTAGGTAAATCTTTAATTTAACTATAAATTTAACCTTTTATAAAGCTTTTTTTTTAAACTTATTAAATGTTTTTAAAGATAAGTTAAATGTATTATTAATTTATATGGTAATAATACCAAATTACTGTTTATTCATTAATATTAATAAGTAAAGGTTATACGTAAATATCACCATTTATAACTTCTCTTAATAATAATAAATATACATAACTTACTAATAAACTTTTACTTTAAGTATATTGTATAAAAGCTTAATTACTATTATAATTATATTTATAAAATATCTTTTTTTTATAATTTATAATAACCTAATTAATATTATATATATTAACTTTATCTTTAATTATATATACGTTTATAAAATGTTTTATATTTATATTACCATATTATCTTATAATAAAATAAATACTAAAATAATAAATATACATTAATTAACCCGTTAAATAATTAATAATTATATTAACACCTACTTTTTCTTAAGGTTATTATAACCTTAAATAACTAGTTTTAACTTTTTATACGGTTTACTTATTACCATTTTTTTTACCTTTTATATAATACAAGAATTATAAATACATGTGCCATTATATTTAATGTTATTATATTTTTTAAATAAGAAGATTTTTTTACTAATTAAAACCTTTATTTTAGCTTTATTAAAAGGTTTAAAAAATTATCCTAATATGGTAATTTTATTTTTTTAATATAATTTAATTATAAATTTTTTATATTTTTTTTTATATGGAGTTATATAGGTAATACCTTTAATAATAATTTTAGGTTTATTTTTATTACCTAAAGATTTACCTCACTTTTTATTTAAGGTTAGTAATTATAAAAGTTAATAGCTATTATCCTTTTTATTATTATTTTCTTTAAATTTTTATTATAAGGTAAATTATTCCTTAAATGTTATTATTATTTTATTACGGTAATATAATTATATTAATATTATATAAAAGTTAATAGGTTTTTTATTTATTTTTACTATATATATATTATCATTTTTAACGAAAAATTTGTAAGGGTTATTTTAACTATTTTTCTCTTATTATACTTTCACCTTTAATGGTATAGGTAATTTAAATGTAAGTAATATATTTAAGCTATTTTAAATATTAAAGGTATTATTAATTTATTATTATATTTTTAATTTATGTATTTTATTTATAACCTTTTTAATAACTACTTTATGTGTTTTTATTATAGGTGTTATTAGTGAGTTATTTGTTATATAAGGGTAAACTTTAAATATTAATAAGGTAAGTATTAAATTATTAGGTTTAACAATATCATTTACTACTTTTATAATTATTTAAAAGTAATGTTATTATTTAATATTAAGGTATTTAATTGCTATTATTTTATAAGCTTATTATAATGGTATATGGTATTATTTTAACTTATTAATAAAGTTATAGGTTTTTACAAATACCTCCTTTAAAATAATATTTAATGTTATAAAATTAAATTTAAATTCATTAAAAATAAAATTCTTTTTAACATTATATATTAACTTATTAAATGATTTTAAATAAATGTTAATTTATATTTCTTTTAAAGTATACCACATGTTTTTAACTATTATATCCTTTAGGAATTTAATTACTTAATAAGAAATTACTTTATTAATAATGTGTAACATAGGTTTAATATTTATATATATTATATTAATTAATATTAAATAATTAAATTTAATATTATTTTTAATTATAAATTTAAATTTACCAAGGTTTTT